>RJWT010012427.1:0-22468 GCA_004365215.1 Cuniculus paca
GATAGCTGCCCCATACCTTTCCATATACCGCAATCTAATAATAGAGAACTGACTAAAACCAATCAAATCAAAGAATAGAAGTATTATTGTGTTTCAAAGCATAATGATGATAAATCAGCAATGGCTACCATAATATCTCATCTTCTTTACAGTAGCTGTTCGTACCATCACCTTTAATAAAATCAGTTCTTGTAAAATCTTTAGGAGAAGTTTTAGGCCTCTATCAACCTATACCCGTTCAGCTGTCCTTTCTGTGTTAAGCAGAATAACAAAACCAAATACAAGAAAAACAAGAAAAAAAATAAAGCAAATAAATAACAGTAACAGAGAGTCCAAAACAATAACAATATAGGTTTTCTGAACAAGGTGTAGGAGCATGAAAAAGGTTGTTATTCTGTATTGTTTTCTTCAGAAGAATTACTCAGATTACCAGATACTGGCATACATAATTGATCTAATCCTATGAATGTTAACAGTTTTGTCCCAAGAACTAATACACTTAGTGGTATAATTATGTTAAGTGTATATATATGCACATTTACATCCTTTTTCTTTTCCCTTCCTTCTTTCCTCCTTTTCCCTGAGTTGTTTTTTTCTTTTTGAGCAGTTTCTTACCCTTTCACAATATGTGTTGAAGATGTTGTATCTTATTTACTCTTTCAGTTTCTCATACTAGGGAGATGATACGGTATTTACACATGTGAGTTTGATTTATTTCACTTCCATTTCTGGGCATATTCCCTGGAGAGTTGAAAACATCATACCACAGTGATATACATGCACCCATGTTTATAGTAGCACAATTTGTAATAGCCAAATCTTGGAAACAACCCAAATGCCCATCAATGGAGGAATGGATAAAAAAGATGTGGTATTTCTGTATAATGGAGTACTACTCAGCTATAAGGAAGGTATGCATGGAGGCTTTTATAGGTAAATGGATGCAACCTGAGACCATACTCATAAGTGAAATAAATGAAGTACTCATGTAAGTGTTAAGATGGAGAAAACATTGCCAGCAACAACAGAAACCCTGTTTAACCTGGCACATGATGAAACCAAACTATATAACATGTGGAAAGTAAAAAAGAAGAGATGGATAGATGCTTTCATCAAAACCAAAAATCTTTTGGGTGAACAGTTATAATATTACTTTAAAAACAAAGAGCAAGCATATAAAAACTTTATTCAAAAAAATGGTTACTTGGTTTAACAAAAATGGGCAGAAAAATTGGTAAGTTTTTAATCTCTGGGGTTAGCTTTATTTTTCTACTACTTACAGTAAAACTATGGAAAAATGAAAAAAATTTCACTAAAACTGCCTGAAATTTATTTTGTATATAAATAGGTGTGCATCTAATGTGGTCACCTATATTACATTGTGCCTGACACAGTGAATTTATAATAGATGCTAGTTTGCATTTTCAACACCATCATAATAATAAATGCTATTTCCATACTTTTGGTAGTAGCCCTTTTAATGAAGTTCATAGAAAACATTAAGAATAGCTACAAAGGGCCAATGAGTCTTTTTATTACCTTCTTTATATGTAGTTAAGAAATGAAAACAACTTGAAGTAAGTCAATGACTGAAGACAATAAAAAAAGGACTCTGATCAAGTGATAGTTAGCAGTCAATTCAATAAATTTTACTGACCATATAGATGTAGAAAATGAATAAAGAATTATTTTGTATATATAGAAAACTAGTTGACTACTGAGATAACAACATAAGAGAAAAGGAAGGTTGAAGAGAGTAAGTTCAGTTTCAAATATTGCATTTAAAGTTCCAGTCACAGATTTGAGTGAAATTATTTCTATCTGTGGAATACATGGGGCTCTAGTGAGATTGAAACTATAGATTTGAGAGTAATCCTGAATATTAGGAGGAAAGGCGTTTTGCTGTGGCAGATCACTTGTGGAAGATCTTTCTCTCTAGCATTCTCCTGAATATTTTGGAGGGGGTAACAACTTAATTTTCAAAACTGAGCATCTTTGATTCTTCTTTATCTCGGGTGCAGATCTGTCTATAAAGATCATGTACACTTGAATTTTCATGATCATTTTTATATTGGGAAGACTATGTCAATTCCGTAGAGCAGACCACAGTCATCAAATGCTGTCAATAACCAGATGAGTCAATATTTTAATATTAGAGTTCAGTATTTGGAATCCCACATATACAAATGTATAAGCCAAAGAACATTGACTTTTTAAATAATGTTTATTTACATCTACCTACATTTATCTTTCTTCTTGATATTATCAAAACACAGTTCAAGTGACAAAAATGTGATTTCCCTGGCCTCCTTTAGGATTCTTACCTGCAGGGAGGTCACAGTCAAATCTGTTGGCATGCATGAAAAGAAAACTTCCAGGGGAACCACAGTAATGTGAGGAGAAAATGAGATGCAAAGGAGGGAGCAGAAATGACTTTAGGTGAACAGAGAGAAAAGAAGGAGACAATTCTAAAAGAAATTAATATTAAAGTCAGGGATACAGTATTGGAGGAAGAAAAAGTGATGAGATCACACAGATGAGAGTGGGCAATAGTGTTCCAGGAAAGCATCAAGTACAGGTTCTTATTAAAAATAGGCTTTTATGTTTGGGAGGAGTGAGGACCATTCAATAAAATAAGTACTTCTCTGTCATCATTCAGGGCAAAGGCTAAAAATCCTCTTTAAAGTCTGGAAATTAGAATACAGTTGAGGACCTTAGAGTGAGCTATGTCGCTTTGGAGAGAGAAACACAAGAAAGGAGGAGAGTGCAGGACTGGGCTTGTGTCATTGTTTTTTGTTTTGCTTTGTTTTTGTTTTTGTTTGGTACTGGGTATGGAACCCAAACACTTTGCACTGAACTACATCCTCAACTCTTCATATTTGTGTTTTTTTCTGAGACAGGATCTTAATAAATCACTAAGTTGTCCAGCTTGGACTCAAATTTGCCATTTTACTAGCTCAGCTTCCCAGAGCTGAAATTACAAGTGTGCCACACACATCTGTGTCATTCTTGCTACTATACACATGCGTGACCATGTGTATAGGCAAATGTATATAACCATATTTTAATTTTCTTAATGTGAGATATTTATGAATTAGAGAATTGGAGTCCTATTAAAGTTGCTTCAGCCCTGAAATTTTCAATACAGTATGCAGTGATATAACATGTATACACCTTCTGTTATTTTTCATCACTGATATCAGTAGCATAAACCATATACTTTGACAGAGGACCAATTTCACTTCAGGCATAGAGCTGATTTTCAACAGGTTACAAAATTATACTGCAGAGGACATTCATATGAGGGAAACAAGTAAATGAGAAAGCACATCATCCTTTTTATTTTTAGAAAGATTTCTTTATTTTCAGCACAGACAATTTTTTGTTAAAATCTATGGTTTATTCCCAATGTACAAATTCTAGGCCTGTATATTTATAAGCCTTCTTACTTTAGTTAGAAAATGCAAACAATGATAGATAGATTTTACGTTGCACTGATATTTAAAATATCAACTTCAAAAACACTAGGTCAAACCATTTCCTGTTGTTACTTGTGTGACTTGTAGTATATTATTGTGAACCTATATATTTAGTCAGCATTGAAAATGTAAAAAGAAAAGATAAATAGAGCGAATAGCCTACTCTTTTATGGAGTGTTGTTTCTGGAACACTGAGCTCATGCTTTTTCAAGGTTCACAAGGATAAAATTGCACATGATTGGGCTGTAGTCTAATTTATGGGGAAGTCTAAAACAATTTTAGGAGCTTAACACTGCAATAGCCCTTTGGGGTATTAACTCTGTCAACTGGCTTGCAAATCAGAAAATTGATAGCTCTATTATAAAGGCATGTGAAATATCAAACACACGAACTAGATGGAATGCTTAAGTGTTTTATGAGGTGACCAGAAACTGCTGACTGATTTGTTGGCTTAAATCCTGCTGAATTGATACCTTTAATTGCCCTAAGAATATTCTACTAAATAATCCAAAAGGACTGAGTCTAATAGAGAAGAAATGCATAACTTTTGATGGTTTGTATTTAAATTAGAAAATGTTTTGAGGTAAGCCTTAACATAAAAAATGTTTATTCTTTCAACGATACTTGAAAAGTAAAACCTGAAAAATAAGTAGGAGAGAAGAAAAATGATAACTCAATCTTTTGCTCTAATGTTTTCTCATCCTTTTATGCTCATTCTCACTTCACTTAGAGTCTTTTTATAGCGATAACCATCTTTATCCCACCCTGCTTAAAGTATTTTTATATTTATGAAACATTTTTATTAAGACATTACTTTTATTGTGAAAGCTTTATACTTACAGGCAGATCAAGATAATGATATACAATATAACAACCATTGTTAAATTCTTATCATCTTGCTTTGAAGGTCTATATTGTTAGTGTTTTGAGTTTGTTGTTGTTGTTTGTTTGTCTCTTTTGCTTTTTGTTTCTCTTTTCTGTGATTTTTTCTTTTAAATAAAAAAAACAAATTGAGCAAAAAGAATGTACTTTTTGAGCACCAACTATCTAATCAAACTGCTTTAGGTATTCAATATTCTGTGTTGAATAAACCATAACTCTTGTCTTAAATTAGCTTTGATATCTCATATGAGATGCCTACATCTTCAAGTAATTTTATTGTCAAAAATTTTAAAAACATAATATATTTTGCTAAAATCTTTTAAATAACATTTTCATAGACTTAGTTTCAAATAACTAACATCAGAAAGACTGAAGGTATCTTACATAAATCACAAATCAGTCATTAATAGAAAGTAATGAAGCAGAAATGACAAACCATAATGAAGTCAAGGTAGAAATGTAATCAAAATTTAAAGACTCAGCTGAGTATCATTCCTTCTTAGGACTGTCTCCAGCTTCTAACATTTTAACACAGTCCTTGGGATTTAGTTACAGAAAATGTGAATGCAGGCTTGGGGAAAATAACAGGATGTTACTGCAGATTGCTTTTTCTGGCGTTAGAAATATTGGGCTAGATTCTCAAAGGAGGAGATACAGTGACTTATTCCATGAATCCATAGTGTTATCCATCAAAATGAAGTATTTTTATACTATGCTCACTAGTGATACAGCTCTCTGTACTATACACATACAGAAAGAAGAACACAAGATGTTGATAGGAAAAGAATTTGTTTCAAAAATTCCCAAGGTAATGTTTTCTCACAATATCTCATAAATTACTTCTTCAGTCTTCCCCAGCCCTAGGAATTCTTTGAGTCCTCTATGCTATCATTTGTTGGAATATATTTATGAAGTGAGAAAGGCATTATGACCATCCACTTTTCACACATTCAGAACTGAACTGGCCCATAGTGAACCCATTGCCTACTGAAATATATTGTGATGATTGGGCTGAGTGTATGAAGATGAAAGCCTTTCCAAAATCTGATAAAACCCATCCATATTATCGTGCTTTGTCTTGACCATAAAACAGAGAAGATACTGATTCCAAAGGTTCACAGGCTCATCATTATTATGCAATCATAACCCAAGATCTATTATATTAAATCTAATGCTGGTATAATAATGAATATGCACTTGGGAACTATGTTTCCCAACCAAATCCCACAGTATTCTATATTTTGTTTGAAAAATTCATTGCCTCTAAACGCAAAACAAACCAAAACAAAAATAACACTTCAAACAATCAAACCAATAAACAAAAAATACCTCTTCAGTATATTAAAATAACTAAATAACTAAACATAATTTTACAGTGCTTAAAATATTATGCTCACTCTTAAGGTAGCTTTGGTTTACATATGGTTTTTTTATCTTATTAGATTATTTGAAATATAAGACAGAAAGTTCACACTAGAATGGAATATATATGACATCACAAATGTTCTTCATTTTAGTACAGAAAATTTTTCATAACAATCCTATGTAAGCAGCATCTGACTTAATAAGAAGGATATACCTTACCTTCTCACTGCTCACTGAATGATGAAAACTTTGGGACAAATATGTTTATATAGTGTAGATATTGAGATGCATGCATAACTGGAGAGAAGAGCTTCATATTAGGCTTCTTAGGATTTTTTATAGTCTGTAGGTAAAGAGGTATTCAAGAACAAATATGGGATAACTCATAATGCTCAATAAAGGAATGCTGTCATAAAGGTATTTCTATCAATTTCATCTTAGACAAGAATGTTTGCTATTACATAAATAATAATAGAAAATGACTAGAAAATGACTTTGAGTTTGTAAAGACACCGATACTGATATATAAAATTAACAGTGCCAATATAGGAATAAATGCTGCTTGTTTAGCATATTGAGTTAATTCAACATTTTTATTAAGTATTTTTAATATATCATTTTACATAATATATCATTTTACATAATGATAACATTTTCAATTCTTAGAATTCATCCTCTTACATAGAGCTCAAATCCTTTTTGACATTTTATTCTTGATAGTTCACAGTCATGCATTCTTCCATTCCCAAGCTTCCTCTGACTTCCAGACTGTAGTAGGTTTCTCTGCCCTATATATTTACATTAATCATTCTCTTCTCTTTGTAGTAATTAGCATAGCTGTTATTTTATTCCTAATGATAGGATAATTTATTTAGTATCTGTTTCTGGTCATTAAACTGAGCTAAGAAAATGGTACTCATTGAACACTGATGTTTGACATGTTCATTTTCAGACAATTCTGACCAACATACTAAAGCCTTTTCCATTTTGATGCCTGGTCAGATGTACCATACAGGGTCACGTAAGCGCTACAGAAGAAGCTAAACAAGTTTTTACCCCGTTAAATCATTCGCTGGATTATTGCAGAACTAGATCTGATATTATTCAGATCTACTCTGTTCTTTTTAAATGTAATTGTTAAAGTTTTTTGTTTCAGCCTTTTAAATGTTTTCCATGATCTTATGTATTATTACTGATGTCATGCATGATTTATTTCCTTGTAACTGCTGTCTTTTTTCTTCCACACAATTCTGAGTATTCTTGATAATCTGCAGTTAAACTGTGGATTTGCTATATTAATCATCTTTATTACTGTAATTTTAAAAACAAAACAGAAGTTTAATTTAATAAGGCATTCTATCATCTGTGTCTGTACTATAATATATTAGAAATATTTTGATAATTCTGGAACTAATTCTTAGAATCTTAAATTATTAGTTTTTTCAGGGTGAAGCGTATTTATTTTAAACTCTGAAATTTTCTCAGTCTTATGTACATTTTATTATATTGGCCTTCAGTCTTGCCTAGTCTCTGATTTTCAGCTTTTCTATTAAAATATTTTAATTTAGGCAGGAACATTTTTCTTAATTGCTCATTTATCAGCCACTTTGTATTTCCCTAGTAATTGTATTAATACATACCATGATTACAATGCACCAAGAAATGTTATAAAGTGTTTAACTAAGTTAAATTTCATCTCAACAGCATGAGTGATCCTGTTTTATCTATTGGGAAACTGAGAGGAAGAAGGCTAGGTAACATGCCCAAATTCACACAGACAAAGGATGATATACTTTGTTGATTTACCGTGTCTCACTTTGCTCCCTCTCTCATTTTAATTTACAGAAATTACTGATCTCATTATTTCTTTACACATTTTATTTATTTAAAAATCCTTTAATGTTAATTTAATGTCTCTTAATTCCAAGGTACAAATCTGTACAGTTATTCAACTATGCTTGTCTTTTTTTGCAGTACACTTTTTCATATGCCCATGAATCGTATACTCATGGAGTGTGCAAGGTCCAACAATATGGGGTTTAATCCTTAGAAGTTTCATGTGGGTCATACACAGAGGATCTCCAGAGCACAGTTTTTCTGAGTACTTCTGTCTTTTTCCTACTGGGTTTGCTGATTCAAAGATAAATTGAAATTTTTACTTAAAGCTTCTGTACTATATGATTTGAATCTCAAAACTTATCTTACTCTCTAAATTTCAGGTATTTATGACTTCATTGCTTCTTACTGTAGACCCAAATTTAAATAAAAACTCATCATTTCCTGAATCCTCACCTCGGATTGAAGTCCTTGTCTTATATTTAATGTTATGAAGCCTTCTCCTGTCACATCTGTGGACTGAACAGAGCTGTAGACTTCTCATATTCAGCTCTGTCTCTCTAAATATACATAGTACCTTATGGATTGTGAGCTTCAACTACTAGTTAATAAAATGATGATGAGTTGTTTTTTGTTTCTTTTATTTCTAAAGCACTTAGAAGTTTGCATTCCACACCAGTGGGCTCAAAGATACATTTTTAATTGTGTAAACAAATGTAATTCAGCATTTAATATTATTGAAACCAGGAGAACTTTTCTATTCTCTTCAATATGACAACTTGGCACAGACCATCCTTCTACACATAAATCAGTCAAATAGTAAACCCTTAGGATCAGGTTATCTAAGACTTGCAGCTTTAACCCTTAAGCATGTGTTTATCTGTCTCTTGAAGTCAGGAATAGCAACATACTTTTTAATTTATAAATTGTATACTTTTTATTGTTTCACTTCTAAGAAGGAGCCAAAAACTTCTCATTTGGAACAAAGAGAAAATACAATAAAATTGCCTGATTTTACTATTTAGTAGAAATTCAAATATGTTTTCAACATTTGTTTCATTCCCCGTTGGCTTGAATATCATGGAATTAGGCAGAACATATTATCTGCAGAAAGGCAGACATAGTATGTATAGCAGTTATAAGTAAAATTTCAGTAAAATATTTTTATCGACATGAAATTCTGTATATGTTCTTGTTGAATAAGTGCGTTTCATTACATTAATGCAAATCTGACCTTAAACATTAAGGAAAAAAATTTGTAGAAATCCTATAATACTAAGTAAAAAAAGAAAATGTAGCAAATGTTTTCTCTTTAGTACTTTTTATTTCTGTTTTCATCAATCATATGGCACATATATGTAGAATTAAACAGATAAGCGTATCATCCAGTGATTCCTTTAGCTAAAGACACTATAAAATAATTGGAAGAAATGACAGGATGCGTATCTTTGAAAGAATCTCAGTATATTGAGGTGCATCTTTAGTGGCCAAATACTGGCAATATTATGTTTTCAACTTCAAGGTCTCAAAATAAACCTGTAAATCTTTGTGTGCCACACAAATTAAATACAGTTTTTTCACTTCAAGACTCTGTTAAAAAATACACATCTTTGAAAAATATTCCTCAACTAAGAGTTAGACTTCAAGAAGTGTTTTGCTTGAAAATAACAGCAAATTTCCCTATTGGATTTAGATTTATTTGCTGCTTTAGTATTACAGTAATGCTGAAAATTCAAGATAAGCAAATCATCAATTTAATTTGAGAAACACTTACTTAATGGTAACTCTGTGCCAGATATCCTCATAAATTTTCTAGTAATAGGGTAGAGCTCATACTTCAGAAGAGCTTTCACACTTATGAATGAAATATATATATATGTAATTAACTTTAAAACAATGTATTAAATGTTATAATAGCAGATTATAAAAATATTAGACCAGAGTTGAAGAATTATTTGTCTTGTTTCAAGAGACCAAGGTCTTACAATAAAGTATGTTAGGATGATGTGAAGAGGGGAAAAAATAAATTTTACTTGTGATTCCTATATTCTGATACTTCCCCTTCTGGGATGTAGGTATGAGACTGCACTTCCATCCATTTTTTTATAAAGAGATATTACCAGTGAGAATAACTTTCCATGGCTACATTGCTTTTCTGAAACTTATAGAAACACATCACTCAGCTATAATATACCCTCCCCAAATAATTTACTGTGGTTGGCTTATTATCTCCATATGAGGGCAGCAGAAACCTAAAGTAAAATCAGTCAAATGAGTGGAGAAGATCATAGAACACTTACATGGTCCATTCTTGTAATTCACTCAAGTCATTACAGCAATGTTATTTTATTTAAGTGTGCTCATGTGTAAACTCACACCCGAAAACAGTGAAAGAATACCTTTCTTCACACTACTTATGCCTGCTACTTTCAGTGTTACATGACAAACTATATATTTACTTTTTCTTGATTACTTGACTTCTTCCTATAGGAATGCATGCATCCTGAGGCCAGAAACTTTTTTCCCCATGCTGTACTTTGAGGTCTCAGGCATGTCTCCATATTACAGGAGTTCAATGTACATGTGCAGAGTGACTGAATTAATTAATTATATTAACAGTATCTATTACATAACAGGTAATAGACCAAAGTTGCAAAATCAAAGAGGATGTGAAGGAGCTCATTTAGAAGTTGACCCTAGACCTAGACAAATGAATGGGATATAGAATGACATAATAAAAGAGATGTCTACAAAGGGCTTTGAGCATTCTTTGGAGGAAATGACTACGACAGGAAAATAAGGGAATACACCTGAAAGAAAAGTTTTTCCTAAGGTTTGCTCAGAAAAGGAGAGCAAGATGTGAAAAAAGTATAAATTCATTAAGACCCAAGGAGAAACATACAAAAGTTATTTTAAAATGATGAACATCAGTGTATGACCACTAATTAGAGGTGAAAGAGTCATTAGACAATAGTTTACCTGGCTGAGAGTACAGGAGATTAAATGGGAAAGTTTTTATAAGCCTCAGATGATTGCCCAAAGCAATGTGTGCCAAATGTCAGATTTTGTTCTGTCACAAAATATTGTTAAGTTTCATTCATTAAGAAGACATGTAACCTAATACAATATGCAATGCATCAAACTATGTCCCTTGTCATAGTTTACTTCTTATTTTTGGTAAATAAAGTTTTATGGGAACAGTCACACATATTCACTTTCATATGGGCTGTGGCTGTTTTTCTGCCACCATAACAGAACTGAATAGTAATAATAGTACTGCATGGCCTGCAAAATTGAAAATGCTTCCAATTTGTCCTTTTGTGGGAAAAAATTGCTGACTTACCAAAAAAATAAAAAAGAAAAAAAGGAGGTGGGGGGAAGAAAAAGAAGACAGCAGGCCATTGAAGATACTGCAACGATGTATACAACAAATGTATACAACAGGTACAATGACAGTGCTAATGGAGAGAAACACACCAGGCTTGATTTGTTGAATAATCAATTGTAACAAGTAAAAGGGAAATATAAGGAATAATTCTGCTGCACATAAGAAGACTATAGGCTTTACCAAACTAGTCAATGGCACCTCTTAATGGCTGAGAATTTTAGATAATAAGTTCTCTGAACTCTTAGGAAAAGGAGGTGCCCCCTGGCAGAGCCTGTAATCACTTTTGCATGCTCTAGATGACACAAATTCAAAAAATGTTCTTGTTATTAATAAAGTGTCATTTTTTCCCCAGTGGGAACCAGTTTTAATCTTCAAAAGTGTTCTAGAGTAATGTATTTCTTCCACGATCTTTCCTTCACGATGAAATCCTGAATTTTATTAAGAGGAAATGTTAAATTATAGATACACATGAGTGATTTCTGCACTGCTGAGAAGAGAGCATGAATTTCACAGAGCAAGAGCAGTTCACTACATGCACTAGAGTGAAGACAGACCTTAACTGAGTGCTGGGAGAAAGAGTCTACCTCGAAGTCAATTTTCACTGAAATCTAAACGCCATTCAAAGTGATCAAGAAATAAGTGACCATGAAAAGTCTTGTGGGAAAAAATTGCCTGTTGAATGTGCCTGTTGAAAAATATTAATCATAAACACAAATGTTAAAGTATTTTTCAACCAATGCGCAAAGGTAAATGCAAACTAAGTAAATAGAATTTTCCCAAATCTTAGTGAATATTAATATCAAGGATTTCATTGTTACATGGGACTTTTACTATAATTTTCAGATCATGGTTAAAATATATCATTATTAAATCTTCCTTCCTTTCATTTTTATTATTAAGAAAGGAATATTTCTATAACTAAATAGAAATATTAAATTAAAACATCTTATAGCCAATCTTAGTGTTATTCCATTAATGTCCTGGGGAAATTAATTGCTTCCTGTTTCTTTTTACCTTTCTGGAGTTCTTGCAAAACCCTGTGAGACTTTTGCTACTTTTCATGCAATACAAAGTACAAAGTCATGCAACCAAAATCTATTAATCTTAGAGTTTGGAGAAAGGTCATAAAGCACCACATGTAAGCGCACAAGGACTTGAAAGCTGGATGAATCTTTTTGCATAAATAGGTCCCACCATCTAACTCATTCATCAGATTACTTACCTCTTCATCTCCATGTTTATCTATAAAACATGAACACAAATACCTGTTACTAGTTTGATAGATTTTTTTACATAGGTCATTAAGTCACAGGTCATTCACATAATGGAGATGAAATAACAGATTTTATAATTTTGCTCACAAAGTTGCTGATTTCTCATTGTGAACTTTATTAGTCCCTCTGGTACCCCACCATCCTTGTCCCACATATATGTGGGCTGAGCCAGTTATATTTACAACATGTCTTCTGCCTTGCCACTTTCAGAAGACTTTAAATCTTTGTGCATAAATTTTCTCAGGCTCCTAGAATCTGTCCATTTGTGGAATCTCAAAGAAGGTGTTATATATAAGGATAGTGACTAGATAATTTACAAGAAAACAGAGATAATTTAGGAATCAGACTAAATACTATTAATATTTACAGTAAAGCATCTTATATAAACCTGACTCCCCCAAACAGATATGTATAGGCATTAAAGTTACTGTTGTAATTTCACTCTGAAAACACTACTGAAATTTCACTCTGAAAACACTGTACAGTGCATTTCCTTATTGCGATCTATCATTCAGGAACTTGCAAATTGTTTCATTTTCTAAAAAGTGCTGATTGGTATGGTTTCTGCATGCTCAGATCAGCTTTATGCACTGAAATGGGAACTGGCTCAATGCCCCAAATACTTGCAATCAAAAGATGCAGGTGATAGTATCAACAGCAGAAAACCCAGAGGAAATATAAGGCCAGGTAATCACTGACTCTGTGTGTTACCAAGTCCCATCGACCATTTAGACAGTGGGGTTTTATAGTGATTCATTTAGTTGTCCAAATAAAGATTGATGCAGATGGCCAAAAATAAAATCCCTTGTTTTGCTTACCAAATACAAATCATGCCAAAACTCATGAATGACTGTAGCAGTGCTTAATCTGAGTCACATAGCAAATAGCTACGATCAGAAGTTTCTCTGTGAATGTGCTAGGTTTAATTTAAAATGGCAAAGCAAGTATAAATAAATCAATAGGTTACTGTTTTAGATTTCTACTATATATGTAGAGTAGACAAATGCTAGAATTGATGGAAGTCCCCAGCATATCACGACCATACTGGGCAGCTACTACAGGTCAGGTACCCTGCTAGATATTGAAGGCTCTACTTTGGTTTATGGTTGTATAAAAAGAAAAACTTTGAAATGACTGACACTGCTCATCACTCAAGTAATTGGGACATACTTAATAACTAAATTTTTTATATATGATAGAAATAAGAATAAATCATTTTTGACACTCATGAAAAGTTGGGAAATTTTGATTGTGTCCTAAATAATGAAAAGGATTTGTTTTTGGGTGTCTTCTGTCAGTATCTTGTCTTCAGGGAATTGCTTGAAACCACTCTATTGGAATAGATGAAAGCCCTCCATCACTGTTCCAACTCACAGGAATGAGATATTGGATACCTGCTAGATGAATGATTTCTGCCTGGACTTGACTCTTTCCTCTTCTGTCACATGATTACACTTTCTTCCTGTGAACTAACAGCTTCCTCCATGAATTTAGTTTTGATTTGTATCAGAATTTCAGGTAGCCCGGTTAATGTGCTGAGGTATTTGACTTGTCCCATCCATTTAGAGCTCTGACCCTTACTGATATTTTGTTCCTCTGCACCATTATAAAAATGACTCAGAGGCACAGAGTCCCTGGTCAGTATACAATCTAGTTTCTTAGTGCTGCCATACAAATCATTACAAGTTAGATGCTATACCAGAAATGTATTTTATTACAGCTGTGGAGGCTAAATCTCTGAGTCCACAGTATGGAATCCTTTTTTTTGCCCCTTTCTAGATTCTAATTGTGGCTATTCATTCTTGGCTCTTTGATTCTCTGCTACATAGCTCCAATCTCTGACTTTTTAATCACATAGTACTGCCCTGTGTGTTCATATTCATATGGCATTTTCCTCTTCTGTGAGGAGACCAGTCATGGATTAAGACTCTCATTGAAGACCTCATATTAGGTTGATTATATTTACGAAGCTGTATTCTCAGTAAGTTCTCAGCTACAGGAACCTGGGGTTAGAACAGCAATGTATATTTCAAAAGAACAAAATTCAACCACTAACAGTCTAGGATATCTGAATTTACTGCTAAAGAATCAGGTTTCCAGAAAGCTGTGTAATTATATAAGGCAAATTCTCCATACACTGGAAGTCTTCCCTGATACCTAAAGCAAAGCAAATTTATCTCTTATATAAGTATGTCTGTCATTATAGTTGTTGCCATTGTTGTGTTTATTTATTATCAGTTTCCACTTCCATGGAGAGGTCTTAAGAGAAATAAGAGGAAAATAAAAAGATAGGCTGTGGAGAGAGATTTATTATGAGTTTTAATTTTATTTTATAGGTAAGCAAGCTGTGAGGGATGTTGTCTAGCAATTCTGTACCATAACTCTTTAGTCAGAGCTCACTGGTCAGATCTCATGTGGAGATATTGATGGAACTCACAGCACTAAAGGAAAATCTGTAACACAGAGACCTGAATTAAATAGTAACCACATCTGGAAATTGGACCTGCAAGGGCAATCACATACCTTACAGTTAGGATGAATGTGTTGGATTCTACAGTAGGGTTGGATCAGAGCAACAGCTGCAAAAGCTAGATAGGCAAGCAAAATCTCCATTATTTGTGGGCACAGCCTTGACTTTAGTGATAACAAAAGGTTCTAAGAATGACAGAAACAAAACACTGGTTGAATACTTACTCAAAGACGAAAGAGTGAAAACGTTGTGTTGCACATTTTAAAAGACTGATTTCTAGGAAATGTTCCCAGGGAGAGAAAAAGGCAAATACATTCTTTGATTTTTTTGTAAACATGTTGATATTTGCCTCCTGCTAAAGAGGCTAATGGTATTTGCACAGAGGAATGTACTTATTTATCTAACATTCTTAGCAGAATATCTCTGGTTTAGAATAAATTGTAGTAAACAATCCTAGAATCTATGGATTTGTAATGCATGGATGGCTTCTTGGAAAATGTTACATAAAGTATACAATTATTTATGGCAGTAAATGAAATATATCTTACTACCTAAATTATCCTTGCTGTGAGAGACAATTTTTAGCCTTTATCCTGAAGCAGAGTGTCTAGAGGGAACATGAAGCACTCAGATGGCCATGTGGGATGTTGCTCATTCTGCCTGCTTAACCTGTGATCTTACTGTATCTTTGATGTTGTTAGTACAATTTGACACAGGGCAAGATTTCCGATCTCAGTTAAGTTTGATTAATCAACACATTTTACACAAACTCCCTACCTGTCTTTAAAGTAGAATTTTCCAGAAATGCCTGTTTCCTCTTTGAATATAATAAAGTAGGAGAAGAAGGGACATGGATAAACAAATCTACAATTTGTGCATAAAGATAAAAGTATTACATTTGAACTTTATAACAAAATGAAGAACAATTGATTTATAGACATTTATTAGATAGATACTGTTGTGAGACAAATTCTTTTAAGAAGAATTTGGACTTGTAATTGCTGATATGTGATTTTATTATTTTTATTTAAAAATACCAAAAATTATGAAAATCTTCACATTGATAAAAATGTTCAAAATCTTTACGATAATGACAGAAATATTTAATGTTTTAGTATCTTAATAAACCTCACCCAAAATAGTTGGGTATATAAAGAAATATATAAACCAATGTTCATTTTGCTTAATAATATCAAAAATATTAACTTCAGTCTTTCCTTCACTGGATCAAAATACATGATATATACAACATAAGAGAGAAAGGGTTCATTTTACTTCAGACTTTCAAGATTTTTTTCCTATGGTCACTGACCACAAAGGAGAAACCATGTGGAGAAGGAAAGTTACAGAGAAAAAGTGTCAAAGGGACAAGAAAGAGTACTCAGTATCAGGCCCCACAATCCACCCACTCACACCCAGAAGTGTGTTTGACCAGTATCCTAGACTTTAAATCAAACAAGCTGGCAATCAGATTACTAACCCTGTATATTAACGGAATGTAGATTAATGTTTTTCTCTACTTGCACGATGGTAAATGATGACAGATTTTGATTTTTGTAGAACAATAAATGGCATTGCTTCCTTCTGCTTTGTTTCACATAGATGCTGATAATGTACAGCTTTTCAGTGACCAGTGATTTGTTTACACCACCATGTATTTTAACATTGTTGGAATACAATTTACCATCTACATTCGTTGCACGTGTGGCCCATGTGTGCTTTGTTTTTCTGTCAGTGCTTCTTTTGAACTTTTTATATTTTGAGAAGAGATACCTAAATTTCAATATGAAAATATCAGACTCTGTTCGTGAGAAACTGAAATTGAAGTGATACTGAGACTTTGGACAAAGTTACCTCTCTGCAGTATTTCCTTTGTTCTGGAGAAAGGTCGAATATTGAACAATCATAAATATTCAACATAAGATTAGGCTGCTAGGGCTGGAGACCTGAACTTTCTACTGCTCACAATTCCCTCTAGAAAATAAGTTTAAAATGAGAACCTGAAAGTTTTCTAGGCCCCAATTTTTACATGTTTTATCCCTAAACCATATAAGCCTTCCAGAAATTTACTGATATTTTTTGTAATGATATATTTTATTCATTTATTTATGACTGTCAAATGTGTCTTTCATTCCTTGTATAAATCACATTTAAGGATGTTATCCTTTACATACACACTGCTCAATTTGATTTCCTAGTATTTTTCTAACAAGATTTGTGTCTATGTTTCTAAAAAAATTGGTGTAGTTTTCCCATAATTATTTATCTGGCTTGATATTAAAGTAATGCTGTCCCTATGAAATGAGTTGGGAAGTTTTCCTTCTGCTTCCATTGTTTTGAAAGAAATAATATAGAACAAGAATGACTTTTTTCTAATGTATATGGTGTGACATGATTTCTTTAAATATGATGTACTCCAGAAATAATTTTTAAGTATTTTCTTCCTTGAATATTTATTGACTACTAAAATTTTCTTGGTCTTGTGCATTGTTGTCTTATTTTTAGTATGCATTTAATTGCTAATTCAATCTTTAATAGTTACAGATGTTTCCAGGTTATCTATTCTATCTTAAATAATTTTTGATGCAACAATTTCAATAATTTGGTGCATGATATCCTAAGTTTTCGAATTGGTGTACACAGACTAGATCCTAGTATTCTCTGTCTTATTAATATCTGTCAGAGCTACATTTATGACTATTCTTTTATTTCTAATATTTGTAATTTGTTTCTCCTCCTCTTCCTCCTCCTCCTACTTCTCCTCCTCCTTTTCCATCTTTCTTTTCTTCTTTGGTTAGATGTTTAACAATTTTTATTTATATTTTCAGAGAATATAATTTATAATTTTAGTTTTACTAAATTGAGTATGTTTTTCTTATTTTCAATTTTATGTCTACATTAATTTTTTTATTTAGTTTCTATGCTTTAAATTTAACTTATTCAACTTCTTTTGTGTCCTAAAAATGAAAAGCTTAGGTTATTGTTTGCATAGGATCATTTATTATATCCATTTATGATGTAACAATTTTTTAATGGAAGTTGATATTGCACCCCATTTAAACCACTACCTCCTGATATAAGGCAATAAATGTTTGTTGTTGTTCTGAATAACTGCCAATTAGCAAACACAGATGGCCTAGTCAACTGGACAACATCCCTTTTTTGACCTTCTATGCCTTTCCCTAGTGTGCCCCAATTTCTAAAATTGTTTGACCTTCTGTTTCATGAAGTTGAGTTTGGTTTGTGTTGGACTGACTTCCCTATTGCAATAGTTATTTCTGAATAAAATTTAGTTTTAGCGCTTTAGTTTGTGGTTTTGATTATCTTTGACAGTGCTTAATCTCAGAAGAATGGTGTCAGATCCGTCAGAAGAATAAAAATCATCTTGTGACAAACAAAACAAAACAAACAAAAAAAAACACCAGAATTTTGTGTCTTCTTTGAAGAAATTTAGTGTGCTTTTGGTTGTATGTGAATTATCCATATTACAAGATAAAGAAATATACTTTTCCCTCTTTCTTTATTTGTTGATTAAATGTGATTGAAATAGTTTCCTGATGTTGACAAGGCATAGTCTTCAGAGACTTTGTTACTGTCTTAGCTCAGTTAGGCTGAGCTAAATTTTCCATAATCATATGCTCTGCATAATTTTGATTAGGGTTAAGTAGAAGAGATTCCTGAGCAGAATTTGGTAGGCAGAAGGAAAGCAGAAACCATTTTGAAGATTGCATTCATTATCATTTGTTGGTTGGTTTATCATGCTGACATGAGGCAGCAGCACCTAAAAATATTCCTTTTCCCCATTGCTTCTTTCCATCTAACTCCTGGCCTGGATGTGTGTGTCATATTTCACAGTCAGGTTCCCAGTGTTGGTAGGAAGCCCAGACAGTTAAGGTCACAGGTAAGAAGAGCTGAGCTCTAGCATGGCCCTTGATATAATTATGCAATTTATGGTGTAGGTAGCGATGGTTTCTAGGCAGGGAAAAAGGCTTCATTTTAATGAAAAATCTTACTGGGGACAGCTTCTATCTTTACAGGTAAACTATACAGTTAGGGAAATTAGAAGGATGAGAGAGAAAAAGAGAGAACAGAGAAAGAAAGAGACAGAGAGAACCCAGAGATGTTCCAGGTAGTACAATTACCATGGGAATTTATTGAAAAGGGTTAACAAACCAAGAAGGAAGCCAGAAATCACTAGGGCTAAATAAAAAGGAGCCGAAGACAAAGATTTATAGATCCTCCTTCTGATGCTCTCTACTCTTCCAGAGAAACTGTCTATCATCCTTTTTTTCCCACTCCTTTTCAAGTAAACAATCTTCTCTTATTTTAAAATCTGCCTGTAATTCATTACTGAAGCTGAGAGCTTACCATCCCAGCAAGATCCTGACAGCTGTGTGTTCCAGCAGAGCAGTGATGTGGCTGGCGTGGAGTGGGGTGGTATACACCCACCAGATGTGACAATGGCATGTAAATTAAAATGTTGTAGATGAGCATTGTTCATAAAAATAAAAACGTATGTTAAGTATGTAGCTATCACAAGATACATAGGTTCTGGGAGTTGATTGCTAATAGGGTTTTGGAAAACAAATAGACATTTAGGTGAACATACAATCTGGAGAGGGATTCCTTCTCAGGAAAGAAAATGAACTGAGCAAAATGACACTACAGAAACAATATATATGGCTGTGACTGTGTTTATTGTTGGCCTCTAACACGATTCTCTCTTGGAACTATGGAGTAGAAGAAAGCAAGTGTGATTCAAAAGACAGATGCTCTACCTGCCACCTTTCACTCACACTCGTGGTCCTCAGGAGAAAGGTCTGAGTTTCTGCTTCCTTAGCACATTAGCTCTCTAGATAAGATAAGGTTTGCCAGGTGCAGCACTAATGAAAGATGTTCCATTTTGAAACTGTAAGTTTGCCTATATGAAAGTAAGCAGGGTAAAATTTTTCCTTAGTTTTAAAGAGATAAATTCATTCATCGTTACCCATTCTAAACTATAGAAAATTAACATTCTCCACACTTGATACACTAATTCTGTCATTGGTCCTTTTGGAAATTTTGTATATTCTTTGACAATGTTAATCACAAATACTAGTCCATAAAATTAAAAACACAAAAATAATTTTTTTCTTCAAATTTTTTTATTTCAAACTTTATTTTCTTTCTTTAGAGTTTTTGAATTTATTTTCTTTCTAATTCTCACTTTCAACCAATGCCAATACAGTAGAAAATTCTCATGCTATCAAACTGACATAGAGGAAACAAACTCCTAGTTGCTGGAAATCCAAAACGCCAAGTTCATCTTCCCTAAAAATCTAGAAATGAGTTGGAGAAAACACAAAGGTTTAGAGTAGGAAATATTTATTGAGAGAAAGAAAGCTTCTGTCTGAGAGGGATAGAGGGGGCCTGAAAAGTGCGTTGCCTGCTGACCCCACTTCTCAAGTGTGTTTTATTGAGCAAAGCCACAAGGTGAAGCGGATTCAAGATGGAACAACCGTAGTCAACTAATAAGATTAGAAGTACAGCCGCTTAGGTAATTTTTTTTTCCAATAAGAAGTCACAAAGTGGGTGTGAGGTGGGACAAGACTATGGTGAACCAGTAAGATTACAACAAATATGGTCGCTTAGGTAATGTTGATTAAATGAAGATGAAATTGCAATACACATAGCAAGTGCACACTGGAAGGACAAAGACTTTCCTGGAAGGGGCAAGTTAAGACGTTTTGGCCCTCCATCTAAGGTGATTGATGCTGTACATCATGAGAGGAAGGTATGGTATAGTTATTTCTCTTTTCTTGAAGCCTGGACTTCAGCAAAAACATTTCCAGCCATTGCTGTCTTCTGCATTGACCCTTCCAGGGCCCAGCCCTATCCAACTGTCTACAATATTTCTCAATAACTTAGCTATCTATAGCAAAATTTCTACTCACCTTAGAAATTTTACACATGCGTAACTATCACTTCTTTTTCCTGGTGTGAAAAACTGAAAGTATATATAAGGACCAGAATGTATATACTAGACACTATAAAATAAGAAGAAAATGCTCAATTGGGAAGGGGAACAAGGAACGGGGAAGGGGATAGAATGGAAGCAAAAAGGAAAATATGAGAAACCAAAAAAAGTGAAAACAAATCTATTGTAAACAAGGAGGGGAAAAGGAATGGAAGGGAAGGTAGGGAATGGGAAAAAGAATTAAGATATATCATGTATGGGTACAAAGTCCCCATGATGAATGTGATCATTATGTATATTCAAAATGTACCAATTAAATTAGCTAATTAAAAAAAGAAAAAGTCACAGTTGGAGATTGAAATTCAAAAACCAAATGATAACTGCTGGTATATCTTGATTGGTTTGATTTAATCATTCAATAATGTAAATATTATTTAAAATATAATGTTATGCACTGCAAAAACATACAATTTCATTTGTAAGTGTAAACTTTCTTTAAAATATGTGAAAATAATGAAAAATTTTTAAAAAGTTAAAAAAATCTTATATAACAAAGAGGAAGAATTCTCAAAAACTCATTATGCCAGGAGTAGTGACACAAGCACAGGCTGAGGTAGGAGGATAAAAAGTTTGCACCAAGCCTGGGCAACTTTCCAAGATTCTGTTTCAGGACAACAAATAATGAAAAAGGCCAGGTATATCCCTTACTATGAAAAGACATGAGTTCAATTCCCTCTACTGAACCCAACACACACACATGCACACACACACACACTCACGTGCATGTGCATGCACACATTATGATGTGAATGTGTAAAACAAGGGTGTCACAATTTCTGAGGCAAAATCTGATAGAACTAAACAAAGAAATTCACAAATATAGTATTATGGTGATGATTTTAGCCCTCTTCTTTGAGTAACTGACAGCTCTGTCTAGCAGAAATTTAGTAGAAATACGTTGACTCAACAGAATCTATTGTTGAGTATTTTAGCCAGCAGGAAAGTACACATTCTCCTTAAGATCATATGAAAAATTTATGAAGATAGACTGTATGCTAGATTCAAAATCACACTTTAATAAATTTTAGGATACAAATCATATGACAGATACTCTGAGATCACATGAAATTAAGCTATAAATCAGTAGCAGAAAGATATTTAGAAAATTCTAAAATACACATTTAGGTAACATATTTGTTTCAAAGAAATTATTTAAAAATCTCACCAAATGAATATTAAAGTAAAATGAACAAAATTTTTGTGATTCAGTAAAAGCAAAGATGAGTAAAACTTAAAAAATTAATGCATATATTAGCAAAGAAGAAATCCAAAATAACTAATTTAACTGTGCATAAAAGAGCATTAAAGAAAAAGGGAGAGTTTAAAACAATCAGAAGAAAAGAAATAACATAAGTTGGAGTAGAAATTTTAAAAATTTAAAACAGAAAAGTAACAAAAAATAACAAGAAAATCAGTGAAATAACAAATTTATAAATGAACTAAGAAAATAAAGAGAAGACACAAATTATTAATACCAGAAAATCAAAGAGATACCATCATTTCTGATCTCAAATACATTAAAGGATTGAAAAAGGAATGTTAAAATAATTCTATGTCCACAAATTTGAAGGAATACATCTTATGCTAGAACTTTCATGGGAAACATAGCCCTTCTGACACTTTGGTTTTAGATTTCCATTGTGCATAACATTGAGAGATTAAATTTTTGTTATTCCAGCCACTTGATTGGTAGTATTTTGTTATGGCAACCCCAGAAAATGCATATAACCAATAACAATAGAAATTTCAAATTAAAAA
>RJWT010012428.1:0-12954 GCA_004365215.1 Cuniculus paca
ATAACGATATGTATTATGGAATAGCAAGACTCAAACCCCTATCTCAAAACCCTAGATAGATAGATAGATAAATAGATGATGAATGGAAGCAGCTAGAAGGAAAGAGATTATGAAAATAATGCATAAAAGTTCACTGGGATATAAAGTACCATATTTTTAAAGGCATTGTGAGGGCGTAAGTCAATATGCATGTTCAATTTGTTATTATTATTCTTAATGATTTATAAAAATCAAAGAAAAAGATAATGCACAAGTAAGTGTTCAGTGAAGCGCTAACATCTTATTTTGGAACATTACCTAAAGTCTCTGGCCAGACAACTCTGAATATATCCTATCTCTTCTGAACATTGCCTAAAGATATTTCTGTCCTTGTTTCACTTTTATAGAATTTGCCATATCTTTTCTTACAAAACAATTTCTTTCCACAATTTCGGCTGAAATAAACTAATACTATCAAAACATATGAATATATAGAGGAGTCTTTTGCTAGGTGCCACGATAAAATTTTAAGAGTAGCTTTGGTGCCAGATTAAAAACAAAAGCTAAATTCATCATTCCCCAAGTGAACTGCACATGTGGCCTTGGAAAGTTACTGAGCCAACCAGAGGAAAAAATGTCAACTTTCTTTCAGAAAATGAGGATAATCAGATGCACCGGGCTGCAGTTTTGAGTTAGAGGATATGTGTGAAAGGTAACTGAGGCAATACATGTTCAGAGTCCTACAAATGGTAGCTATTAGCATCATTATTAAAAAGCCAAATACAAGATACACCGTGGCTGAAACTAGAGATCATATCAGCGATGGATTCCCCAAACAGTTTTGCATCAATCTCAGGTTTATAAAACCTGAGACTTGAAGGTCCTAGATAAGAATCTCCGAAAATGCTGCCGGGCGTGGTGGCTCACACCTGTAATCCCAGCACTCGGGAGGCTGAGACAGGCGGATCGTTGTGAGTTCGAGACCAGCCTGGGCTACAAAGTGAGCTCAAGGTCAGCCTGAATGGCATAGTGAGACCCTGTCTCAAAAAGACAAGGGCCAGGGATCTAGCTTAGCAGCCTAAGCACCTGCCTGGCAAGCACAAGGTCGTGAGTTCAATCCCTGGTGCTGCAAAAAAAAAAAAAAAAAAAAAATCTCCGCAAATGCTATCCGGAAACTTATTTCCATCCTCCAGATAATTGTGATTAACCTGGAATGGCAGGTGTCCGACGTCCCTGCCTAACCTTGCCTGCTTCACCATTATGTGCATTTATTCCTCTGCAACTAGTGTAGAATGCTCAGTGCCCTTAGAAACCTGATGATGATGATGATGATGATGATGATGATGATGATGAATTATTTTGGGTTCTGATCCTATACATTTAGTAAATTCCACTATTATTTCCAAACTTTCTGTTTTTCCTGGTATGCAATACACAAGCACATATTTTATCCACCTTCTGTAGATTCTTCCTGCTCTTGGTCACAGTTCTATTTACAGAGTTGAATCAAGAACCCAGATACACTAGCTTCAGTGAAAGCACATAAAAAGAACATTTCATTTAAATGTAAACTTGTGCTTCTAAACAAGGTAGAGCAACAGAAACCAGACTGCCTTCCTCTTTGAAACAACGGAGAATCTGGACAGAATTGATCAAGGACTTAATGTCTACTCTTAAGACCCTGGACACTGGGCAACAGAGAAGAGCGATCCCTAGAAGATAACGAACAAGGCGATGGCGGCAATGCTCCGGCTCGTTCCTAAGGAGACTCGCAGGCCCTGGTGCAGGGACAGCAAAGCCTGACAGACCCGGAGGGTTGTTCAATTAAATTAGAAAAAGTCAAGCAACGAAAGATCCCTAGAAAATCCCCAAATATCTGGAAACTAAATGTAACCTTCTTCAAAATGAACCATAGGTCAAAGAAGAAATCCAAAAGAATGTTAGGAAGTGTTTTGAAAAAAGTAAAAAAAAAAGCCCAAATGTGGTGAGCAACCCACCAGGGGCCCTGCGCTCTTACCCCCTGCCCTCGGGCTCACGCTCTTCTTTCAGACTCCTCACCTGTGGGGCAGTCTCCAGTCCTCAGGGTCCCTGGAACATTCTAAATGCTTTCAGAGCCCCTCTCATTGCATCCGAGGTGAGAGGGAAGCACTTCCTTCCCACCAAATGCGCACGCAGATGGTTCATCTCTTTTTGCAACATGGATACAGATAGCATCTTTTATATTAGGACCTCAGCTGAAAATGAATCTAAAACTGGGCATAGCGGTGAACTCCTCGCATCCCAGCACTCTGGGAGGCTGGAGGCAAGAGGATCACACGCTTGAGTCCAGACTGGGCAACTTAGTGATTCAGTGCGACTTTGTCTCCAAATAAAAAGTAAAAAGAGCTGAGGATGTAGCTCAGTAAGAAGGCCCTGGGTTTAATCCTCAATATGGGGGGGGAATCTGAGTCTAAAATAGCTCCATATTTATACACATAATTCTGAAAATAGTTTAACAATGCTGCCAGGCCAGAGGACACACAGCAACCCTCTCTGTGATCAGAAATCTCATCCTCAGTGATGAAAATAGAAAGCATATGACAGTGGCCAAAAAAGTTTATACCTACTTTATTCGTTCCGCATGGGGAGAAGCCAGATGATCTTTATTACAAAATCATGTGGTATTATTGGCTCATAAACACGTGTCATGATCCTGAGTAATAAATCCAAAGCCCAATAGCTGAAATCACTAAATCACGCAGAAGACTAAAATGAGTCGGTGGCGTAAAGATGATTTTCTTAAATAACAAAATCAGTTAATTTGATGTCTGTTATCTAACTGGCTTGTAGGTAGCATTCAGATGAGAATAAAATGGCCAAAACAGGTATAAAAGAGCAAAGAGGAATGGTAAAATCTTAAGGGAGGGGAATAATTAAAATTTTCAAAAACCATTTTACAAAATATAGAATACAGTTAAACTATAAAAGATAAAGAAGAGAAAGTGGTTTTAGTACACATGACTCTTTCAAAAAACTGAATTTTGTAGGGCCTATTTGTAGTATGAAAATTATGAACTTCACACACAAAAGCAGGACTGTAGTCGTCTGGAGGCGTGGAAGCACGGGATCGCACCCTTCTCACACGCACTACTGCCTTCTGCACGGCTCACACCCCCAGGATCAATTTCCTTCCACTGAGTGCTGAGTGCTTTAGCAACCACACTACTCGACAGAAAGCAGGTAGTTACTTTATCTTTTCTAAACTCCATCAGATAATATCTTTAATTTTTTTCCAATGATTTAACTCTATTTGAACTTACAGCATAACCACATATGTCCAAAATAGACCACTGAGTCACAAAGGTACCTTGTACTATTCAAAACTGTTGTGCGTATGAGTACAGTGCAGTGTCGAGCATATGAATATAGTACAGGACAACTCAGCCCTCCAGTCCTGTACATATACTCCTCACACACTGATTCTCCAGTGTCTGCTTTTCCAACTATATAGACTCTCATTCCTTGCTTGGTACTTATGTGCAAGTCAGACCAGCATCAACAACTTCCTTTAACATACACATAGTTAAAATTCAAAAATGTCCTTGAGAAAACCTATTGTCATTCACCCACTTTCTCAGTTCACCCCATTCCAATGTCCAGCTTCTTGAAACTCCATTCTCCTATACAATCTTTTAGCCTCAGCCTCTATTTAATTTCTGCTTTATGGAAGAAAGTTAGAAAACGTTGACCTTAGATCCAGCTCTATTATTCCAAACTTTCAGTGGCTTTTAATAGGGTTTCAAGCCACATGCTATATGTAGTCGAGGAATAATTGATCAAGCAATTCAGAATATAGTTATATAAGCCTAAATGAACAACCTTAGGAAATTTTGAAGGTAAACACTGTTTTCACTCCTGTTTGTGCATTAACCTTTCCTGAACATCTATTTCTTCCTTTTTTTCTCTTCGCTCCCTGCCAGCAACACAACTTTGCTCTCCAGCTCCGAGGCTCCCACAACAGGTAGTGTGAAGCTGACCTGATAAACTCATTTACAAAAATGTGCTATGCATCTAATAGATGAACTCTAGCAATACTAATGTTTGTAAGTAATACCGAACAAAAGGAAGAAACTTCAAAGGTGGAGGAGCAGTACGAAAATCACTCAATTATAGATTTAAAAGAGACATGAGTCCTTCATGGGTCTCGCTGCATTTAATTTATTTATTGGACTGTGAAACTTTTTGGTCTTCGTTTGTTCACAGTGCTGAGGGTCACATCCAGAGCCTCACACATACTGAGCAGTGACTGTACCGCCAAACGACTCTCCTAGACACTCAGTAAATATTTTTGGTGATCCAATATGGACTGTCTTGCTACTAATGCTCTTCTACTTTATCCCAGTCTGTGTTAGACGGAACTTCGGCTGATTTTGTTCTACAGGCAAACTCCTTTTGAAAAGTCATAGTTTATCATATGGTAGTACAGTGCCTCCCATAACGCATACAAATGTTTCTGGAATTTAGTCAGTCCCATCAGCTTCCCATTTTACACTTGAGGAAAACAGTACACTGGAATGTAAGGGACTTTTCCAATGTTATACATCTGGTCAGTGGAAAACACCAAGTGAATCACTTGACCTTTAGGCATCAGTATGCAAAACATTATTTGCCTAATATTAACCTTTAAACCATTCCATAATGGTGCTCACTTACCTATCTTACCTAAATGAAAGAATGTCCCTACTTTTAAAATACATGATTCAAATTTGAAATTTTTAGTACCAGTTTTTCTGGAAAATTATTAATTTATATTTTTATTGTATACTCTTCCATAGGGTTCAGTGAGTCCCTGGTCCCTGTCTTGCTGTGTGTTAGATTTTCATGATAAATGTGCAATGTGGTAAGGCAGGGTCAGTGGCAGGAACAGTCTCAGAGTGCTCAGAATACATTTAGAAAATAAGTCTCATGTTTAAAAGGAATGTAATAAACCTAGAAAGCCACAAGAAGAGGACAACCAGACTGGAAGAGAATGAAAACACAGCTGTGCAAAAAAGAGTTGGAGAACTGGAGGATTTTGGACCTTGAATAAATAGGATCTCAGGGAGCCCATAAATCCCATTTTCGAACCTTGAAAGGTAGTGAATATGGTAAATGAACAGATTATATGTGTGTACCTTCAGAGACAAGAATAAAACCAAAACTGGAGCAAAAGGAAATCAATTATCATAGCTTAAGTGTAACTTTGCTCTCTGACCAGTCATAGACATTCGTCTGTCTCATCATCTGGCATCAAGAGCAAGCCTATCTCTACCTCATTTATCACAATGTATATTTCAATAATTTGAAAGCCCCATCCGATACTGGAATATAAAAACTTGAACTTTATCCTATTCAAACTTCTCCCCATTTCTGAGCTGGAAGTCTGAACTACTTGAGTGACTGCCTCCTCTCTCTTCGTAGCTCTGTCTCTTATGCTTATCCACATGCTACTCCTTTTGACGGATGTAGAGTCAGACCCAAGTGGAGAAAGAGGATTTGGCAGAAGTGACTCAGTTACATGGGGTCGTGGTTAGCAGAGTTACTGTCAGCGTTCTTGGGTAATAGTTTCTCTCCCTGGTATTCTGCAGAGTTTGTTGCAAAGGATTCATCACATGCAGGCCAATCAGAGCAAGGCTGTTTCTTCAGCTGGATCCTTATGAACAATCTGGGCTACTGGTTTCCTGTCCTCTTAGGCAGTGCTTTTGGGTTGGATCCCTTCCCAACTGGCCAGCCATCAGTCCCCTGCAGTGAGATCCAAGTCTGGATACCAGTAAGGATGTGTATTCATCTACAATTGGAGCAAGCACAGCTCATTTCAAGGTCTTCTTCCCTTTGCCATCAGGAAGCATAGCTCCAGCCGTGGCTTGGCATCAGATAATATAAGAACAACTCAAATATAACATCCTTAAACATCAAGAGCCTAGCCAACGCGTGTGTCAGGCATTATTTTTAGATGAAATATATTTTAACTGATAAATAAAATCATAAAAACGATCCATCTTAATAGGGTGCCATGTGATACACCAGCACACGTACACATTGTATAGTTTTAAGTTGAGTCGGACATATTTATCTCCTCAAATACTTACCATTTCTTTATGGTGAGGATGTTTTTAAATCCTTTGTTCTAGATTTTGAAATGCGCAGTGTATTCCTGGCGTCTGTAGTCACTCTGATGTGTAACGGCACACCACAACTTCTTGCTCTGATGTCACTGGAACTTAGTACCCCCTGACCAGCCTTTCCCCATTCTTCCCTCTCCCTCCAACATCTCTGGCTTCTGGTAACCACCATTTTATTCTTAACTTCTTTGAGATGAACTATTTTAGATTCCACACACGAGTGAGAACATGCATTACTTGTCCTTCCTTGCCTGGCTTATCTTATTTAATGCAATGATCTCTAGCTCCATTTGTATTGTCACAAATGACAGGATTTTATTCCTTTTTGTGGCTAATAATATTCTGTATATACCTTATTCCTTCACCTGTGCCTCAGTTTATGGGCATCTAGGTTATTTCTATTTCTTGCCATTGTGGACAAAGCTACAATTAACATGAGAGTGCAGCTATTTCTTGGAAATACTGATTGAATTTCTTTGGGACGCGTAGTTAGTAGTGAGATTGCCAGATCATACTGCATTCTACAATGGCTGTAGTAATTTACATTCCCTTCGACAGCATGCAAGGGCTCCCTTTTGTTCACATACTTAGCAGCACTTCTTTTCTTTAGCCTCTTTGATGACAGTAATTTTAATTGGGGTAAGGTAGTATTTCATCATGGTTTTGATTTGCAGTTCCCTAATTCTTAGTGATGTTGAGCATTTCTTCATGTTGGCTGCGTTTTAAGCTTTGTTTCCTTACTATTGAGGATTTTTTAGTTCTTTCCATATCCTGGTTTGTTTGTTTTGTTTGCTTGTTTTGGTTTATTTTGAGACAGGGTCTCACTCTGTAGTTCAGGCTGACCATGAACTCTCTATGTAGTACAGGCTAGCCTCAAACTCACGATGGCCCTCCTGCCTCAGCCACCCAAGGGCTCGGATTATGAACATGCACCACTCACTAGGCCCAGCTCATAGTTGTATTAATTCCTTGTCAGATGTATAGTTTGTAAATGTTTTCTCCAATTCTGTAGGTTGCCTCTTCACTCTAACAAGTATTTCCTTTGCTGCACAAGAGATTTATAGTTGGATATAATCCCATTTGTCTAATGTTGTTTGTTTGTTAGTTTGTTTCCTGTGCTTTTGGTATTTGTCCTAAAAAATTCTGGCCCCTTCCAATATCTTGAAGAATTTCCCCTATGTTTTCTTCTAGTAGTCTCATAGATCCAGGTCTTCATTTAAGACTTTAAACCATTTTGAGTCAATTTTTGTACTAGTGAGATAAGGGTCAATTTAATTCTTCTATGTTTAGGTACTCAATTTTCCTAGCACCATCTATTGAAGATTGTCCTTTACCTGGAGCATGTTTTCACACCCTTGTTGAAAATCAGTTGGTGAGATGTGTGAGTTTACACCTAGAATCTCTATGTATTCTGTAGATTTATACATCTCTAATTATGACAATACTATACTCCTTTGATGACTATAGCTTCATAATAGATTTTGAAGTAGTGCAAAGCCTCCTACTGTGTTCTTTCTTTTTCTTCCTGTACTGGGAATTGAACCTAAGGTCTGGCAAATGCTAACCAAGTGCTTTGGTCTTTTTGCTGAAAATTGTTTTGGCTATTCTGGGGGTTCTCTAGCTGTACACAAAATTTTCAGGACTTTTTTTCTTGTTTTCTGAAGAATGTCATCGATATTTTGATAAATGTTGCACTGAATCTATAGACCACTTTGGTATTTTAATATTAATTCTCACGATCTGTGAATGTGAAATGCATTTCCATTTTTTTGTTGACTTTCATTAGTATTTTATGGTTTTCATTGTAGAGTTTTTTTCACCTCTTCAGTAAAACTTATTCCTAGTTATTTATGTAGCTATAGTCAATGGGGTCGCTTTCTTGCTTTCTATTTCAGATAATATGCTATTGACATAAAGCAATGCTATTAATTCTTATAGGTTGATTTTGTATCCTAGGACACTAATTTTTTAATCTTAATTTTGGTTTTGGTGGCGTCTTTGGAGCTACACGTCAGGAGTTGTTATTTTTTGAATCTAACATGTGCCAAATGCTCAAGACTTGTTTTTCAGGTGATGCTGGGAGGTGGTAGGACCTTGAAGAGGTGGAGTTTAGCAGGAGATTTTCAGACCACTGGGTGTGTGCCTTTAAGAGAATAGTGGAGCTCTACTCTTTTTCTCTCTCTTACTTCCTGGCAAGTGAGCAGTTTCGCACCAACACACACTCCTGCCATGACATGCTGCCTTGCCATGGGCCTATAAAAATAGGGCCAACCAATAATGGACAGAAACTTCCAAAACAATGAGCCAAAACGTCTTTTTTCCCTTACAAGTTGATTATCTCTGATATTTTTATAGTAATAGAAATCTAAGGGTCTTAGCCTGATCCTCCCTTCAACTCCTCTGACTTACAGTAGGAAAGAAAACACACACTCCTCCGGACCCCAGTACCACAAAGAAAATACTCCTTAAATTTATGGTCTTTCCTGAAGCCATTCAAATGTGACCATTCAATTCATATGCTGAGGAGAGTGACAGCTACTGAGAGCAGACCAGATAAGGGATCACCTCCTTTGCAAGTCTTGCATCAGGATTTAGAATGTTTTGTTCCTCAACTCTACTTCTTGAGACAACAACAAAACATTTAACTGAACATCCTATAGTTTAAATAAAATGTTTCTATTATTTGAAGCAGTTTAGCAAATATAGCTGTAGTCCTACAGATTCTCTGAGTTTAAACAGAGGCTAAATCTTGATCCTAGATTATCAAGATGCAGGGAAAGCTTTTGCATAGATTGGGAGAGCCATAGTCTGTAAGTTCCTTTTAGCTTTTAAGACTTCATGATCCACAGGCTGCTTCTCTATGAGATGACCTGAGAGGTTCCCCTAGTGTTCAAGGACAAAGAGAGGGAAGAACATCAACAGAAAACAAGAATATGATGCAATTTATAAACAGCTCCACGTTTCCTACTTGCCTATTCTTTATTTGATCTCTTCTCATTCTGTTTGAATTGGCATATCATGATAGCACCAAGCTTGTTATTTCAACTCTAACACAAAAACCCTGCAGGGATAAAAGGAGAGCTCCAGGTTCAGTTATAGCAAGTGTTCAAATAATCAAAAGATGCTCAAAAAATAAGACAGTAACAACACTGGAACAGCTACATGTTGTTCAAATACTCAACATCACTCTATTTAAAGTAATTACTAATAATCATAATAATATCAATTAACATAATTCCATTCTCTCATCTCCTTTAGGCTCTTTCATTTTAATTGTATTTCTATATTTTCTTTCTCAGACCGGATGTCATCAAATATGGTTAGGGTCCTTGTTGCATCTTAAACTTGCTTTGATTTGAATTTCTTTTCAACAACAACAACAAAAAAGAAATACATGAAATTCAGGTTTTTCTCTAATCTTCCTGCTTCTGAGTTTATCAACACATTTTTTTTTTTTTGTCTCTCTGAGAAAATCTGGATGTAGAAATCATCATTTCTCTGAGTGGTCCTATTGAATTCACACACAGGCATGCAAACAAAATAAGCAATGTAGATTTTCTGATATTTGCACAAAGAAGATGGAGGAGCAAGGTAGCCTTGTGTATCCTACATCAGACAATTTAAAACAGATAGGCTTGCCTGTAACACTCCTCCACTAAACCTCCAAGATTTTTGGGCTGTTTGCTTGCTTGCTTGTTTGTTTGTTTTGTTTGCTTGTTTTCATTTTTAGTTTTCTTTTTATTAACACAATATATGCTTGTAGTACATAATAACTGCATTCAACTTGCAGAACTAGTACTTACACAAGCTGCATCTTAGTCATTTCTACTTCCCCTTCTCCCCTCTGCCCTCCATCTTCTCCCAACCCTAAGTCCTCTTCCCATCTGCGCAAAGGTTTGTTTAAAATTCTTTTGGATCGTCCCTTCCTAACTGTAATACCTTGACTCTGGGTCCTTCTCTCCGTCGTCTCTCCTAGATTTTCCTCAGAAATTTCTCTTTCTTATTTTGTGTGTGGGAGTCAATCAACTCTGCCTCAGCACTTGCTGCATAATTTTGCATATCCAAGCACTTGCCAAGGTCGTTCAGCAATCAGAAATGGCCTTGTAACAGCTCTTGCCTTCCCAGGAATACAGTGAGTACCATCCTCGATTATTAGAACACTCTCACATGGCTTAGCCTACTCATCTTTAGCGTGGATCTAATAGCCTCCTGAATGAGATCTTCTCCCTTCTTTCAATATGCAGCCTCATGAAACAATGTAAATCAAATTTTCTTTATGATTTTTTTTCTCGTGTTCATGGAAGTTGAATAATTTAGGGTACTATTCTCCTCAGTAGCTACAGTAGTCACATTCAGTCAGAAGCAGAAATACAGGACAAAGCGGCTGTGGAGCGTGAGGTGGAAGGACCTCCACATTCCTGTGAAAGTTCGTGGGGTGGCGAGCCCTGAAGACATTGCTAGAGGGCGCTTTTCCTGTCCAGGGTCTACATTTTTCATGGCTCTGGGGACTGCAGACCACAAGACTATTTTCAGCCATGTATTTACAAACGGATTAGGTGGAAATAATGACCACAGTGATCCAGCTGATTATACCTAGACTTACAGGGCACTTTTCTGAGGATCTCAGAATTTCTCTAAGGATCCAACACTCCCAGTCACCCCCCTTCCTTAAATATCATAATCCCAAAGAGTACCCCGATAAATGAAGACATTTCAAGAGTTCAAATACCTTTTTAAGCATTAGGCCCTAAACACAGAGTTCTGGCTCATTCCACCTGTCCTCCCCACTCCGTGAGTGATGAAATAGGAAGCCAGCAGCAAGTTTGCGCGTCTATGGTGTTTGTGGCTACTTTCTTGTGGAGGACAGCAGTAAGGCGTGCATCAGGTATCGTTAGGGAATGTGTTCAGCAACTGTCAGCCCCAGAGACTTATAGGCCACAGTTCCTTTTAACATGTGCTCCCCACTTTCTACATGGCAGAAACCACCTGATACCACCTGTGCTGACAGCACTGCAGTGAGAGAATGTGGGGGCCGGGCCTGCTGCTCAACTAAGGTTAATGATTGCCCTGTGGCTTTTCTGCGCAGTTTTCACATCCTAATGCTTTGTATTATCACCTGGAAACTTTTACAGGGAAGGAAAGAAGTGCAGAATGGGCTGAGTTTACCCACTGACTTCCTCATTGGCTCCATGTGTTTGCGTAACCAACCAATAACACTGCTATGGCGTATCTTTAAATCAACTTGGAAAAGGAAGAACCAAAGGCAAGGAAATGATTCCAATCAAAATCATCTCTTCCAAAGAGCAGTGCCGAACCATGGAAGAAATGTCCTCAAAGGATAGCACAACGATATCCATGAAGTTATCCGCACACTACGAGGGACAGATATTACTGCTCTATTGACTTACATTGTTGTTTTGTAGAATAAACACCCAAAAGACACATCAAGAACCTCTATTTGCATTCCTTAAACATTACCTTTACAAGGAAAGAGCAAGTCTTCCTGTGGTGAACAGATCATAATTTTGGCCCAGCAAAGCTGCTCTTTATGTTGGCAAAATGAAAGCCCTGTGAAGATTAATAGGTCTGTGTGTCGGTGTCATCACCCATTCTGCAAGGACACCACCATCCTGATTCCTTCACTGCGGTGAGTTAAAGAGTTCAAGCATGAGCCTCACCCGACAAATATGAATCACGGTGCGGTCTTCCCCAGCCACCCCCATTCGTTCACTCTTGCACCACCCTCGTTTGCCTTGTCAATATCCATGTGTTACGGAGATGTCTCAGAGCAACAGCTGACACTCGGAGCAAATCTGAAAATGATTGAAGGCTCAGAACTTCCTCTTGCCCACAAAATTAGAATGTTTGCATCAGTACATGAGAAACCCTGAAATGGCATTTGGAGAATCTTGGAATAAAACCTCCCGAGACAAATAAACACAAGCAAAAAATTTGTTTCCCCAAAATGCATTGGTCCCAAGATTCAGATCCACCCCCAGGAAAACACAGCAGCTTTTCTATGGCTTCCGGGGCCTAGGTCCCTAACGACACTTTGCTAATCCCCAACTCCTGTAAGTGGCTCCTTTTTCACGACACTTTGGGCTCACAGCTGTGTGGCTTTTGGATTAGGATTCTTTTGTTAAGCCTTTGTCTAAAGGAAATCCATTTGATCAGAGAGTAATATTCTGACATCATCTTTTATCATTTCCCAGTCAGATTTGTGCTGCGGGTAGAATCCTGCAGTTATTTTGTTTTAACATTAAAAACGATTTCATTTTCCTGCCAGAAGCATCTGATCTTGCTGATCATATTGCTGATTACAAGCCTGAAGAATCATGGCTTTCCCCTAACTTTCAATAGTGAGAGATGGCAGATAATCCTAATTAAGAGAGAAACATGGATGAGGAAACAGACTATAACATAGAAGAGGAAGACTAACAACTGTACTGCCTTCACTATTTCCATAACTGAAAAGAGACAAGGAAACTGTCGAGTCAGCAGGAACTGCTTTCAAGAGCAATCCCCATTCCAACACTGAAACAGGTGCAGCTGAACTCACTCAGGTCTCCCGCTTCTTTCTTCTGCTCATTTGAGGACTTTGATTTAATCTACTGCTGCAAAATCAGTAGTTCAGGAGAAAACATCACAAATTCTGGAGGGAAAATCATTTTACTACTGCATTCAATATATTTGGATTCAGAAAGTCTGAATTCTCTAGGCATTATTTCTTCTTTTCCTGACTTCAAGTCATCAGTTAAAATCATCTATTTGAGCTGAGTGTGGTGGCACATGCCTTTAGTCCCAGCACTCAGGAGGCTGGGGCAGAACTGACGTG
>RJWT010012429.1:0-22458 GCA_004365215.1 Cuniculus paca
TCTCTGTTCCTCTACAATAAAAGAAAAAGAAAAAAATCTCAAATCCATTTCCTTTTCCACTTTTCCTTTCATCTTTTTCCAGTTCAGGTTCATAACAGCAACTGCCTTCCAAGTCCACTCTGTCTCAAACTAGCTCCATTTCTCTTACCCAAAGCACTAAACCTAAGCTTACTTTCCTAAAATCCCCTTGCTCATACACTATTTATACTTGTTTGTGGTACTGGAGATTGCACCGAGGGCCTCCACACTGAGCTACATTCACAGGCCTTTAATTGTGTATTTTTATCTAGAGGCAGGGTCTAAGTCATTAAATCGTCCAGGCTGGGCTCAAACTTGTGACCTTTCTGTCTGGCCTCCCAGAATACTGAGATTACAGGTATATACTGCCACATGTGGCTTATTTATGGTTATTTATTTCCAATAGCCTAATACCAAAAAGCATACATACAAAGCTTTTCATGATCTGGCCCAAACTATACACACACACACACACACACACAAGATTGAACCCAAGGCTTCACAAGCTCTTTATCACTGACTTCCATCCCTGTCCCAGAGCAACTACCTTTGAAGCCTCAACATCAAGCTCCATACATGCCACACTCTAATCACACTACATCAGTGCTTATTTGAACAAGCTCTTATGACTAATTTCATATTCTGCTTCTTCTTCCATACCCTAAGGCTATCACCTGGATATTATTCTTCTCCCTTCACATCCCATATCCTGTAAACAATCAGGTCACAATTTTTTTTCTATCTAACTCCATGGATAAGCAAGAAAAATATTCAACTATTGCAATATGCAATGTAGAATATGTTAAATAAATCTAGTTGGACAGCTAGAGTCTATAAAGATTGAAAGAACAAAGTCACATATATTGCACATATCTTACAAAACAAAATATTCTTAAACATCACAGAATATAATTATCAAATAAATTTTTTCATTATGGGTCTGTAGAAACAGATGTTCTGTGAAATGCGAATTATTTCTCCATAAAACTTATTTGTAAGTTCATTTACACAGTAAATTCCACATCATTCATCTTTTCCTATACTTCAAAAGCTTCCTACTACTTAGAAGATACTCCTGTTAAAATACTTAGCCTATGCAAAATTGCAACCTTCCTCCCTTAAAGTACGATGCTCCTCCAAAATGCCGTATTTCTACACTCTCATGCTAAGTTTCTTCCAGTTTAACTTTTTTTCAAACTTTGGAATCAGGAAACTTTTCTTTTACTTGTATACAAGAACACTGAAAACTAGTTAAAACCTCATGGAACCTGTGTCTGCATTTTGCAGAAATGACCACTAGACTGCATTGTTGTCTTAGATTGGAAAACAAGCTAAGAAAAAAAACAAATCATCACTAAGTACTAACCAACATAAACCGTAATATCACCCACCTAAAAAGTACATATGAATAAACATTTATCTGTGCACTTGAATAATTAGGAAAAAAACTAACAATATAATTATATTTTAAATAAAATAGTAAATATTATAATTAGCTAAAATACTTCATATATAACAATCTTGAAATTAATTTTTGAAATCACAAAGGCCAAATATTGGGTATTACTAGAAATGTTTCTATGAAATATCATGTAACTACATTTTTAGGATTTAAAATGTCTTAACATATGCAAAGTCTATTAAAATGCACATAATTTATCTGAATCAAAATGAAAATGTATCTAATAAATAATACTATTCATCTAAATTCTTTTAGCTCTCCCTTAATATACAAATGTATTCCTTTTCTCCAAAACACAGCAGCTGGGAATGAAAAGAAAGATTTCAAATGATCATTTTCACATCATATTCTATCATCTTTTCACCAGTTTCTCCTAGCTTTTCTTTGAGCCTCATTCTTTTACAAGAGAACTCTTTTTAGATCAATCCATATTTCCATAATCCACACTGCAGTTTCCTCTTCTTCTCCCCAGGGTGGACTAACTCTCACATCCAGAACTATGGCTTACAACTGTCATTAAGCCTTATAACAATAACAAGACAACAAAAGAACGGGTGGCAATGAGGCTAGCTGGTACCATATGTTGATCAAATTCAATATTTTCAGCTAATATAGAATATTTCTAAATTTAAAAATTCTAATAATGAAGTGTCTTTGTGTATATTTGTTCTCCCCAATTATATTTCAACCCTAGACTTTAAACATTGATGAGCAACCTGGCAATACTTTCTTTAAAATGCTTACCTATTAATAATGTACTGAGAAGGAGAGAGGAAAACAGATATCACCAAACAGAAAGGTGAAATGGCAACTTACAGATAGTTGTTCATTCTTGTACCTCTTAAATCCCATCCATCTTAAATGAATTCATAAAAAAATTTTCCTAAAAGTTACATAAAGCCAATATACAGTTGTAATAAACAAGATTATTTCAAATATATTCTATTTGCAATTAACATAGACTTCACACCAGTTTTAAAAGACTTTATTTCCATCAAGTAATGTCTAAATTCTTGTTTCCATTATTTGTTTCATTGTTAACTTCTTTTTAAAGGTAAAGAAAATTTTGAGCTGGTTGAGAGACTTTCTGATCCCCACATTATGCTCAGTTTTTTTTCTTCTGACTTTGGGGGAACTGTTTCTGACTCACTAGCCTATGTTACATCACCCTGGAAATAATCATTTCTCCACTCTGTTTCATTTGAAGACTCTGAACTCTTTAATAGGACTAAACACCAATTTTACTCATCTATAGTTTATGTATTGCTCAATAAAAAAGTTTTGAAAACCACATTTACTTATTTTAATCTGCATCATTATTTAATTTCTATACGTTGCTGGGGAAAGTCAGTCATTCCAGGTTTGATCTAAATCATTTGCACAGTTACAATATAATAATTCCACTGTCAAAAAAATATAAAAACCTTACATCTAAGAGCTCATTAAAATTAAACTTTTCATCTTTCAGTAGAAAAATAAGGTCATTTTTACACGAACTTTCAGATATAATTTCATCTAAAATATATTCAAAAATATTCTTTTCAATAGGAATTTCCTAAAACATACAGTTGTTTTTCAGTAAATAGCTCATCCAAAAAGCAAAACTTCTAAAATATCACTATGCTTTATGACATTAGTTTCCTTGTTTCCAATCAAATCTTTAAATTTTAAAGTATAAAATGTAAATAAGCATGCAGGTAAAATAAGAACGTGATCATGTTTTGCCTTGAGTTTCCTAACACTATGCTCACAAAAGAAATAAATCTAATCTACATAAAGATAGAAAAATGTAACTATGAAGATGATCTTACATTTATTTCTATAGACTTTCCTACATGTTTGTCCCTTATAATGTTTCATTCTGATTTGCTTACACAACACTATACCAAAAACATAAGACTGTATCTACTTTAAACCAACCTGATGAGAAATAATTGATATTTTAGTTTCTAAACTAGATAACTGATAAAAGTTTTGGAATATGAAACAAAGCAAGCAGTTATAATTCTCTTACATTTACTCATTATATCTCTATAAAATTTTATTTTGTTAAAAATTAAGAAACTAGTTTATCTTAGAAAAGTGTTTACACACACTACACAAATACTCTTAGATGTACTGAAATAAAAATTTATTTTTTCACATCGAAAATTTGCTTAAGTAAGACATTTCATTTTATCGATTTGGAAAAGCAATAGTTGATACAGAATGCAATTAAATTATCTTGTTCTTCTTAAATAATCAACTGACAGCTAAAAAGGACAAACATCAAGCCCAAACAAGTAAAAACTTACTTTTTAAAGAACTTACAATTATTTAATTATTTATTTTGTATTAGGATTTAATAAATTATTTCTGAAAATTTTAGATCTTTATTACTGATCCCAGAAATAAAATTATACAATTCCATGTATCAAGGTCAATTTTAAATTACGAAAACCATTGTCGTGACAGAATTCCTTTTAAATTAATACAGGAGAAAATTATTTTAAAGGTGGATATGTAAAAATATACTTTTAATTAAAAATTCAGAACAAGCCAGGCATAGTGGTGCATGCCTTTCATGCCAATACTCTGAAGGCTGAGGCAGAAGAATGGTAAATTCGAGGCCAGCCTTTGAAAACTAATGATTTATTGATATCCTTAATAATAATAATGATAAAAATAACAATAATAATATCTTGTGATACTGCAAAGGCCCTTGTTCAAGAACAACCATTAACAATGCTGAAAATAAAAGAAAAATTGTATACAGTGTGAAGTACAATGGTATTAACATCAACTAACTAGTAGGGTGTTTACAGAAATGAAAGACCTATAAAGGTGGTGGTACATACCTATAATCCCAACTATTTGAGGGACTGCAAGGATCACAAGTTCAAGGCTGTCCTGGGCAACTTAGCAAGATCTGTCTCAAAGTTTTAAAACAAGGTTGGAGGTAGGATGTTGCATAGCAGTAGAGCACTCACCTAGCAAACATGAGCTCCTGGGTTCAATCTCCAATACCACAAAAATAAATAAATAAACAAACAAACCTAAAGATACAGCTGAAAATTTTAAATGCTCTACTATTATTGTAAAATATGAAATTTTTACTATTCCTTTAGAATTGTAATTCAAACTGTCTCCAGATAATTTTCACCAAGATTTGCTTAATGAACGAAATTTCTAATGTGATTAAAATTATCATGTGGCATATGCAATTTTCTAAAAGTATTTCTAAATACATTTTCATCATGTAGCCTTAGTGCACACACTAGTTTTCCAATATGTATTAAAATTTAATTTTTTTAACTTTCTTTATAGCAATGGGGGAAGGGAAGAACACACAGGTCCGCTGTTAAAGTCAAGTGTATATCTTGAGTCAGTCAAGGACCCACTGAACTTCAAGCTTCCTAAGCCCTATGACAAACTTCACCTTTCATACATACTTTAATGAGGCCTTGTTGTATATCTCATAGCACTGGATTGATATCGTTGCAAATTTATGTATGCACATTACTCTTACATCCATCTCTACCAGGAGATTACTTGTCTCCCATCTTTCCAAGGTGACTGGGATAACCTATTCTGAGTTTATTCAACTTCCTCTATCCTGATGTTCCCTCAACTAAACATTTAAAAAGCATTTATTCAGATCTGATCATGTGTCATCACTCCGCTGGAAATTGAATAATGGGCAGATTCTGACCCTTTTCTTCAAGAAACAAATGTACAACCCAGTTATTCAATAAAGGGGACAGGGAGAGAAAGCGGAGAGGAAAGGGCAGGAAAGGACTGGGGCAAGGGCAAGAGGGAAAGAGAGAGAAGTGGAGGGGAGAAAAGGAGAGGGGAAGAAGAAGCAGTAGGATATACAGGTACATTTAAAAAGCTATGAAAGTGTAGATAAGTCACCACGGAGCTTCAGAAAAATCCTTCAAAAAATTTATTTTCAAACCAACGCTTAGAATAAGGAGAAATGCCCAAGAAAAGAAAAAACAAAATGAAAAAGGGAAGTAAAGTCAGAAATGCTGCCCAAAACAAAACAAAACCAGCAAACAAACAGAAAAGGCAGGTGCAGGGTGTGAACGAAATTCAACTATGCCCTTCCACTTGCGAAATGCCTGTTCTTGTGCTTCACACTGATCTTACAGCCCACGGTGAATCCTGTGAAGCAATTATTACATCATTTGCAATACAGGGTATTTTTCTGACAATAAAAAGCATATAATTGACAGTGTTAAAATTCAAATCAAATCTATATTATTAAAAAATTATTTATTTAAGACTTCAAAGTAATGCAAGAAATACCATCCTAAAAACTCCTGTAATCACTCTATCCTAATTTCAAATCAGAAAGTAATTTTGTTATTTTGTCTTCCCAATATGAGGTCACGCTCGGTTACCCTCAATTATGGTGATATCATCTACTGCCATCTGAAAAAGAAAACCAACTCAAAGATCAAAGAATAAGGCTTCAAGACCACCTCACATGCACTCTTCCCACTGACATATCTACATGAATCTCAGTGATACACTCAGGTTAGAAGCAGAACCAGAACAGCAGCTCACTTCTGATTCCCACACCAATCTTCCCTTCCATAATAGACTCTTTGAAGACAATAACCACATATTTTCTTCTTTACGTTCATATTAGCAGCTTGCAAAGAAGTACTCAATGAATAATTTTAAGTTCTTAAGGCAGGTAAAGCTGTATGATACTTGCTTAGGTTGAGATAATCAGTAATGATAAAAGTTTTCAGCTCTGATAGGAGTAACAATAAAAAAAACTAAAAAAGCATGAAAAATATTGCCTTACTTTTATAAATCTATCTTTCAACTCTCCTACATGTCTACACTATCTCAGAAAAACTTTTGCTCTTCTATTACTTGAGATGTTTTTCCACCTCCAACAAGTACCAATAAACTAGATTATAAAGTTTTATAAATTAAAGAGACTGTTCTGATTGACTTATAAAGAGAAATGTAAACATATATTTCTAAAATTCTATGGAATAAGGAAACTGAACTTGTATTTTAAATGGGCTAACTTTAAAAAGAATTCTTAGCACATTCAAATTCACATTATTAAGATAAATCCTTAGCAAAGTTCTATAATTTTGGTTTAATAAAATTGCATCTTCTGATTTAGGAAATGTTACATATAGTACAAGCACACATTTTCTCAACTATATACAGGTTACCAAACAAACAACCCAACATGACATAATATTTAGGTTACACAGAAAATGAAAATTTCTAGTCAACTAAATTTAGCCATTACTCTAGTAAGCTTTAAACAATAAAACTATTTTGTAGAATATTTTAATATTATTGAACATATTTTTAAAAATTTCAAGTAATTAAAATGTAGGCCTGATATTGAGTTAATTAAAGGATAACTTCCAAGATAAAACACTGGATCACGGACACTTATATCATTTTTCTTGCTTTTGTGTGTTATAAAAAAGCTACTCCTTTCAGTCATCTTAATAATCATGTTCGTCTTTCCTATTTTACAAAGATGTAAAAATGATACGTGCAACTGGAGAAAGTTGCATCAGTGGTATTCACGAACTGTGGTGGTCTATTAAAATGGCTGTGCATAATTCAAAGTTCTATTGTCCCCTCCTCTGGCTTTTGGTTTTGTTTTTGTTTTCTGTCAAACATAAATTAGCTATTTTATTTTTGCTAAAAGTTATAACCTTTGAGTATTTAGGACTATACTAGTATCAACAGTATCAGAAAAATATGATCTAGTATATCTTTGATTTTAAAGAAAAAGAATACTTTTATCCTTGGTATTAAAAAAAAGCCATTGTTGGGCTTTTCTTGTAATACATCTGGACTCCTTTACATTCTCGGGACTTACTGAAGACCCTAAAGAGCTACTGTTTATCTATAACAATTTAAATCTATCATATTAGAAATTGTAACAATCTTTTAGAGAAATGTGAATTCATTTGGTAAAAGTAATCATAAATTCCCTGCATGGTAACATAAAAAGTATAAATACGATAGTGATGATGAAATTAGTTTTAATCTTTAGATCTCTCTGACTCCTAAGGTAGGCATTTATTCTTCAATAAGAGGATACAACGAAACAAAATGTGATTTTTGTCTTTTTGATAATATCTGACACTGAAGTTATGAAACTTGTTAAAATCCATTTAATTCTGATAATCTTGCTTCCTCGGTTTCCTAAGTAATGCCTTTGCCTACAATATGACAGGTTATTCTTGCCCCCCATAGCAATCCTCAAATCTCAATATTCATGACTTTGCGTTTCCTTAGAAACAGATATTCTCCATTCCTATTAAATCCACAAAGCCTTTCATCACTCGCATGAAATATTATTCATTATTTTTCAAGTGATAAAAATTAAACTAATTGCCTTCTCTTCGTTACTCTTCTCCATTCTCTCCCACCCCCAAAATATAACCTTTTCCATACAATCTCTTTTTTCTGCTTCACGTGTACCTTCTTTTTCATTCCTAATATAACCAACTCTTGCTTTCACACTTTTTACTTATCTGAACTCTGCAGTAGCTGCCTTATTAATATCCCTTTCCCCTAATTTCTACTACCACCAATCCAGACTATAGTCTATCCCACATTAATCTTCCAAAAAAGTAATTTTGTTATATTATACTTTCCTCGAGTTCATTTTAAAAAAACTTTCTGGTAAGGTAAACTGTTACTAAAATCAAAATTTGTTTACTTTATGGTCTTACCTCCTACTTCTTTCCCATACAAATCCTTTCATTGTATTAAAAAAAATTTTAATCACAACTCCTGAAATGTGATGTGCCATTGCTCCTTCTATTACCAAAAGAGGAAAAGTACAGTTGAAAATGTGCAACAGACTGATGCCAGTTAAGTCCATGTGGTAGAAACAAAGGGCAATGAACTGATATTACTGTACTGCTTTGAATAAAACTACACACTGCTTAATAATTGCAATAATACTGATAGAAAAACTAATAGGATAATCTTTATTAAAGGGGGACTACAATAATTGGAGAGAGTTTGGGAGGTCTTTATAAGAATGAACATTACAGCTTAATGGTTAAGTGCACATGCTTTTGACTCAGGAAACAGCACCTTCAAATCATAGCTCTGCCTCTTAGAAAAAGCAGTGTGACCTCAGTTAATTACCTACTTAAGCCTCAATTTGAGGGATGATTCTATCTCCTCGTACTCACGGGAGGATTTGAAAGTACAATGACTTATGTACCCAAAGCACCTAGTATGATGCCCAGTACATAGTAAGAGCTAAATGAAATTTTTTTTTAAAAAAACTTATTGTTACTGAGGGAGTCTAAGGCACAGTGAAAAGGATGGTTAAGAAATGAAGAGTTAGTAGAATAAAACAATAAAAAGTAAGACAGGTAAGAAACGCAGAGTACTTGTGTCTTCTGTAGTATTCAATATATTCATCAAAAAGCATGTAGTAAAACCATTCTTCGAGGCCCCTTTGTTTCTTTAGATATAAACTGAGGTAATTACAAGTTTCTTTCAGTTCTTTAAAAAAAAAAAAACTGTGAGAACTGCTGGGAACTGAAGTCCTAAGAGTTAAGGATGTTCACTATCATTACATGGTTAACCGCTTCTTTTTAATGGAAAAAAGTAAAACAAAATTTCATAACAAAATAATAGGAGAACAACAGTTATTAATACATTGAGTACTGTTATCTTTAAAGTAGTTAATTGCCATACAAGACATAGGCTTATAAAATTTTCCAACTGATATTAGCACAAACCTTTCTTTTTCAATGAATTGAGAAACCATTAGTATAACTATTTTGTATTTTGCTTTTTTTCCCTTTTCCCTTCATTCCTTTCCCTTTTCCCCTATACTAGTTTCTTTTTCCTTTTGAACGATTTCTTCCCATTTCAAAATATGTATTGTGCATTTTGGACCTTCTTTACTCTTTCAGTTCCTCACACCAGAGAGACAACATGGTTAACTGCTTTTGTAGTTCACTAAGTATGTTCACTAAGGCTTACTGATATTCTATTGACCTCACAAGTTCTCAAAGCAAAGGAACAGTTCTGCCCCAAATGAAAAATTCCATTACACAATTTTTGTAAGTCACAAAGGGGAAGAGCAATAGATGATCTCACTAAAACTTCTACTACAGGTGGACACAAGGACACTATCACTCTTTAAGTGAACCCAAAGTTAGGAGTCTCCAGACCGCCTAAGAATTTTCAAGGCCATTTTAAGAGGTAGAAATAGTAATAAAAACAACAACAAGTTAGAACTGAAGAGAAACAGAAGACATTTCTGAATAAGTAGAGAAATAAGAAATGAAAAGACCACGAAAAGAACATTTCAAAAATGATAAAATCAATCAGAAAGACCGTTGTTTGTATACTACTTGGGGACACACTCAAGTTTATTTCCAAGTGTCTTCACTGTAGGGACTTATTTTATGTATTTATTTAGAAATCTATTTATTTCTCTAAAAGGTTAAAACTTAATCATATTTTATTTGAAAGAATGGCAAAAGTTTGCACTAGATATAATTAATAATTTACATTGCCATTTAATTAACTTTTTAAGTCAGTTGCTAATTTTTAAGCCTTTCATGTCTAGAAAATTATCTTTCCACATATATTCAAATTGTATGTCTGTATACTTATTTCTGAATGAATTACAGTTATACTTTTGTCAAACTGAATTTTTATAAATTGTGAGAATTATATGTGATCTTAAATTATAAGTTTATAGTACTATAATTTTAACAGTGATAAGATTTCTTTCTCCCATTTCTTTTAAGAAAAATAAAGGAGTGTACTCATTAGGTACCCTGTAAAAAGTATTTATTCCTTTCAAAACTTAAGTTTCTATTGTTTATCATATGTAATATAATTCAATATAATTCAACTTCAAATGGTAAATCTATAATATAAAATTTTAAATATTTTACTATTTATATACATCATTTACAAATATTTCATTTTGGTTATATTAAGTAAAGAACTATAGAAAATATAATTTAAAGTACAAATGGAATAAATTCATCCTGTACTCTCCCATGGTTTATCTTTTTAAGAAAATAAAGTAATAAGCAACAGTTATTTAAAAATGAGAAAATAATGCCAATTTAAATTCTAAATGTAAGTGATTCAAATATTACTGTGATGAGGAAAAAAAATAATCACAGCAGTTATATTTATTTCTAAATAGAAATAATGAATATATCTAGCAAATATTAAGTAATATCAAGCTTTTGAGATAATTTTTAAGTGTTTCCAAATATATGTTCTATAAACAAAAGAGTATAAATATGTTTAAACAGTCAACATCCAGATATATTATTTTCAATATTAAAGCTTTTCCTCTTCTCTACTTGTAATTTTAAAAGATTCTTCCATATATTCCACACATACACTTTTCCCTAACAGTTGATCAAGAAAAAATAATTATATTCATGTGTAGTAGTAGCAGTAAGTGGTAATAGTAACAATAATCACAGTACTCTAATTTAATGTCTTTTTAAAATTATGTTGTCCCAACCTGGTCTCCAAAGTCCTCAGGGAATTTCCACAATACCACAGGATCTGCAAATAATTGACACATCATTAAAAAAGAGGCACAGGAAGACATGTAAAGCAACAATTTTGCTAAAATAGTCTTCAAATAGTTAAGGCTGCTTTAATTATAATTTTTAAAATTTTCTATAAACACAGCTGGTAGGATTCACTTCTCTTCCTTTATCAAATTAAGTATCATGATCTTTTAAGGGGTTTAATGACCTTTAACACAACATCAAATGAAATTAATAACTTGGTCAGGTTACTAAAAATCATTTCTTTTAGCAACTCACCTTTTTATAAAGTTTTTTTTAAGATTCTTAACACTGAACTTTCAATTTTAAAAATATATGTACAAAATTATTGGTTTTGTCTTGAAAATAAAAATATAAATGTAGTAAACATGTACTCAAATATATTATGGCTCTCAAACATTGATACATCATCTTAAATTTGCACTTAAAATTCTAATTAAGAATTTATAAAAATAATAATATCAGCTTTATATCAGTTTTCCAATATTATATTTAGGCTCTATAAATCTTTTTAATATTACAGATAAATCAGTATGTAGGTATAAGGCAGCTATTGTAAAATTGGTATTTTTCAGGGTAATTACAAAATTTTGTTTTACTACAGATCATAGTAATTCACATAAATCAAAATTTTTGAAAAATACTCACAAAGTTTTTTTATTTTCATTACATCTCACACTATTTCTAACAATATAAAATGAAATTCTTAGTTTTAATTAGCACTAGTACATATTTTGGTCATAGACATTTTATAAACTTGTCAAAACAAACTTGTGAAAATTTCTAATGGTTTTAATAGAAAAATATAAAATGGATTCATATTATTTCTGAAAAAAACTTTAAAAACTCACAATAAAACTAATATGAATAACATGTACTGACGACAGGGTTTGAATTCTACTCCCAATGAAAGAATTTTGTTGAACAAGAGTATCACTTTATGTATCCAGCCAGTGGAAAATTACAGTTCTATTATATTATTTCCACTATTATATAGTATTTTTTTAAAAAATACAGTCTAAGAATGAAGAATTTCCTAATTGTTAATCCCAGAATACAATAAATGCATAACGGCATTTTTAGCATGAGCTGGCTCCTCTTGTATTTTCACTTCAGGTAAACAATTGTTTTCAAATACTTAACTTAAAAATAAAAAAGCACGCTTTCCACAATTAAATTTTTCACTTAAGGATTTAAAATTTTCCAAATAAATTAATAAAAATAAATAACTTAAAAAGATATCATGTAAAAATAAAACAATACAAATTTATGAAGGTAATACCAAATGATTATTTTCTCACGTAAAACAATTATACATTTATAAAATAAATGTGAAATGTGTTGTAGGTCATCTAAAAATCCTAAAGTATTAATGTCCTAAGGATAATTAGGCTTAGGGTTTCCAAACTGAAAAATATACATATGTTCACATGGCAGTTTCATAAAATGATAGCTGTTAAGATTTGTGTCCCATAAAGCAAAAGTGTATGGTAGGACTCTTCATGAAATATTAAGCAAAAGATATTATGGTGATGAATTAATATAAAAACTAGTGGCTGGTTGGGCAGGGTGTCACATGCCTGTAATTCATGTGACATTCACTTGGAAGGCTAAGGTAGTAGGACCACCAAGTATTTCAGGCCAACCAAGGCCAGCCTGAGTTGAAAGCCAGACTGAACCACCTAGCAAGACTCTGTCTCAAAAACCAAAACAAAAAAACAAGAAACACTAAAACTAAGGGCCATATAAACAGATAATCACACACAATATAATCTCATAAATTATAGCATTAAGGGGTTTCAATAAATATTTATAATATCCCTTTTCAACAACCTCAACTTTACAGTTACCATTTAAGAAAATATTTCTGCAAGTTTCTAACACCTATGTCTTAGAACCAGAACCTTGTTAACCTTCCTGCACAGCCCTTGTAGTCAGTCTGCCCTCACTGCTGCCAACATTTAGTTAACTACGGTTTGCCGCCTGAGTTTTCATAAATCCTTTATTCTTTTTTGCTGTTGTTCTGTGTACTCTTTTCTTCAAAGAAGAACAGTGGTTTAAATGACTAGTAAAAATATGGTTTTTTTATTAAATCCTATGCTTCAGGACTCGAAAATATATTAGAATCATGTTGAGTCATATTTTGAAATGAATTAATTAGGTTCTGTCTCTATGGTTATATTTAGACCATATCTAATACATCTTTGTAGCAACTTTTCAGAAGAACTACAAAGAAAGAAAAAAAAATGGGATAAAAAGTTCCAGTCTACAACTTTGTACAAAGACTGAATTTTTCTGTTCCCTGAGGATTACTTTCTAAATACTCAATGTTATCTAGCAATGTTAGGCCAGTTTTATGCTGATTTTATGGTTGAAAGGATGAGAATTCCTGGCAGGAATCACAATTGCCAGTGATGTCTGATAATACACTGTGTTTCTCTTCTTTCCACTGGTAATTAAAAGGAGACTTATCTTTATTCTTAAAAATACTCTGCTACCAAAATCTAGAAATCAAACATATATGAAAGGAAGAATATAGAACTTGGTTTTGATATATAGTTAATCTTTATTTTAACAAGATAAAATTACAGTGCAAGAAAAATATACAAATTTTGTTAAATCAGTGTTTTAAAGGTAATATTTAAAGTATTATTTCTGTATTACTAGCAAAAAGACTCCTAATTCATAATGAAGACTTTTTAAAAGTAAAGTAAGATAAATTCAGAAATATTTTCTTTCTCAATCAGACTTTTCACATTTTTTGGCCCTTAATGGAAAACAAAAATTAATTTAGAAGAGCAATGTGACTGTACTAAACTACAAAAAATATGCAGAAAATTTTTCTAATTTGCATAAATGAAGAAATTTACTTAATTCTGTGGAATTCAAACATGAATTAAATATACAGTATCTTTTAAATTACACATTTATAAAACCACAGGTAGACTATATGCTTTTGGAAAAATAGAATGTAAAATATTCATATTTTGCTTGATTATAGCTTCTAGTACTAGATTTGCTTACATTGTAGAATCAATGTTTATGTACATGGAAACTAAAGCCAAAATAATAAAGAATTTGCTTGGTCATATAGCTAGCCAATGCTAGAGATTAGTTTTCCTTGTTGAGATACAAGCACCACCTATTCTAGTTTCCAATAATTGATAACTTCTTGTGGTTTATCTGACAAGTTCAATTTGTTTCATTCAAAAATCTATGCAGTAGTGAGGCATGGTGCACATGCATGTAATCCTACCTACTCAGAGAGGCTGAATTAGGAAGATGGCAAGTTCAAAGCCAGCCTGACCCCATCTAAAATACATACATATACTGTATGTACATATGCATAAATGTACACACATATATCATATGTACATATAACATAAACATATGTGTATATAAATACATACGTATGTAAAGATTAGACGGCACTAAACAGGAATAATCTCTGCCCTCCAATGCTCCACAGTATCCATGAACAGAAATATTCAGGGGTTGCCTAGTTTTTATGTGGAGGATTATTTTAAGGAAGGTACACTGCAGGAGCATTTAAACTCAGCTGAAAAATTCACTGGTCAATAATTTCAAGAAATTTTGCTAATGAAACAATGGAAATACCTTTTGAACATAAATGAGCAAAAATAACAAAATGTCTGAATTATTTTATTCTTTTACCTGTAGAAATATAATGATGAATTTAAAACAGGGTCTTTACTACTTATATATTACAAAGCTACAGTGATAAAAACAGCATGGTACTGGCACAAAAACAGACATGTGGATCAATGGAATGGAAGAGAGAAAGTAGAAACAACCTCAGGCACATTCGACTATTTGATCTTTATATTTTTGTTTGTTTGTTTGTTTGTTTGTTTTTTTGTCTTTTTGAGATAGGGTCTTGCTATGCAGTTCAGGCTGCCCTTGAACTCACTTTGTAGTCCAGGCTGGTTTCAAACTTGCAAGGATCCTCCTGCCTCAGCCTCCCGAGTGCTGGAATTACAGACATGTGCCACCCTGCCCAGTTTTGACTATTTGATCTTCAACAAAAGCACCAAAAACATACACTGGAGGAAAGATAGCCTCTTTAATAAATGGTGTTTGGAAAATTAGCTATCCACATACAGAAGACTGAATCTAGACCCAGGTATCTTAGCATGTACTAAAGTAAAATAAAAATGGATCAAAAATTTAAATGTTAATATAAAAACACTTAACCTGCCAAAAGAAAAAACAGGTAAAACTCTTAAAGACATAGGCATAGGTGAGAACTTTTTGAATAGAACCCCAATTGCACAGGAAATAGTAACAAAAGTCAACAATGAAATAACAAATTAAAAAGCTTGTGCATACCAAAACAACCAACAGAGTGATGAAGAGACAACCTACAGAATGAGAAAAAATTTTGCCAGCTATTCCTCAGACAAAGGACTGATATCTAGAATATACAAAGAACTCCAAGACCCAATCAGAAAATGGGCAACTAAAATGAATAAACACTTCTCAGAAGAAAATGTAAAAATGGTTAATAAATACATGAAAGAATGTTCAATATCACTGGCCATTAGAAAAATACAAATTAAAATAACACTATGATTCCAACTTACTCCAGAAAAAATGTCTATCATCAAGAATAAAATAATGACAATTGCTGGTGAACCTGCAAGGAAAAAGGAACCTTTTTACTTTGATGGTGAAAATCTAAATAAGTACAACCACTATGGAAATCAGTATGGGGATTCCTCAAATAACTAACACTGTGAATTCCATCTGACTCTTTCTTCTCCTTCTAGGTATCTTCCTGAAAGAGTTAAAAACATCATAGTACAGCGATATACACACATCCATGAAACACAATTCTTAATAGCTAAATCTAGGAAGCACCTTTGCAGTAGCAGAAATAAGGTAAAATAAGTGCTGCAAGTGGCAGTGAGCACCTGTAATCAATTTCAGCACTGAGGAGGCTAAGGCGGAAGGATCATCGAAAGTTCAAAGCCAGCCTGGGCTACATCGTGAGTGAGTTCCAGGCCAGCCTGAACTACATAGTGATAGCCTCAAAAAAAAAAAAGTAAAATAATTACATATACAAAATCAGGTAGCCTAAGCTCTGGCCTTCTACCCATCTATAACAATGTTTTCTGCTATGATCAAAAACAGGAACTGAACAAAAGCACATCAATCTCATTCTCCTCCTTGCCTCTCTTTAGAGGTAGAGGCCACAAGTGCTTATAGGCATTGTTTCTAGAATGGGCGCAATATAGCTGGCTTGCGGTTAAGAAGTGAGCACCGGTCAGGCGAGGCAGGTCACTGGGAGTATGACCTGGCAGGTTATACTGTATCTCCCTTCCCGGCACCTCTCTTTCTGCTTCTTGGCCACAAAGATGTGAGCAGCTTTCCTCCACTCTGACCCTCACTATGCCATTTTTGCCTTGGAGCCTGTCCACCAACACCTGTAACCATGAATCAAACTGTCTGCTCCTTGAAGTAGTGAGTATCTGGTATTTGTCCAAGCAATGAGAAAGTGCCTAAGACACTAGGTTAACTTAAAAGAACAGTTTCATTTGTTTATCCAATAAAAGCCATTTTTCTACATGTGCAATTGTGTGAAAAAGACTGAAAAGAAAATAATTAGATAACTACAGTTAAAATTGTAAGTTTTGGCACTAAAACAGTTTTCGAATCCATTAATAACTGTATCTTATATACAACTTGACTGAAAAAAAAAAGATTTAAAGAAGCATTTCATTCAATTATTGAGAAACTTAGTGAAACCAAAGATCCAGAAAACCAACACCTTGCATTTTTTTCTTGGCATGCACTCCAGAAAAACACATATTCACAGTATGGGTGGAAAGACATCACTCATTCTGACAAGATAGTAATGAAAAGCTCTACTGATTCATACTACTCCCCACCTAAAAAACATTAGGAACTGTATACCCTTACAAAATTGAAGATCATAACTGGTAGTGAAAACAAAAACAAAATCACTGTTGCATTTCATCTTAATAAAACATATAATCAGATGTATCTGTGCAACTTATTGTAAACTTATCCTACAAATGATAAGTGATAGGCCAGTTACCTAACTCAAGCACTACACATTGTATACATACAATAAAATGTCATGCAGTGCCCTATCATATGTATATATTATGACTATCCACCAATTAAAAATATATCATAAAAATATGTGATAACCCAGAAATTTAGTATCTTCTTAAAGGTCTAGCTCAGTAGTTCTCAAAATTTAGCACATAGCAGAAACGGCAAGAGAGCTCATTAGAATAGAGACCTCTGGCTCAGTTCCATTCATAGAATCTCTAACTCTGTAGACCTAGGAGGGTCTGATGAACTACATTTTTTGTTTTGTTTTGTGTTGTTTGCTGTTGCTGTTGTTCGGTTGTACTGGGGATGGAACCCAGGGCAAGCACTGTACCACTGAGCCACAACCCCCACAAGAAACAGCATGAGTAATAAGTTTCTAGGTGACATTGAACCTCTCTTCTTACAAAGACCACACTTTGCGAAAGAATAGCAGAAACCACACAACTCTCCCAATGGTTAGTATTATGCAACACATGTTATGGAATTTAATACTGCTGACTGTAACTATTCTTCCAATTGTGACAATAACTCAGAATTTCCTTTATCATATCTATATAGTTATAACTTTGATTTGATTTGACAGATACATCTTCATGAAGCTAGGAAAAAACATCAACCATGGTAATTACAACAAGAGATAATTGTAGAAAAAAATCATTACCAAAATGTTTTTAAAACGCTCTCTGTGCTAATAAATAATCCTAATACTATGGTTTCGTTTGCATATCTCATTGAAAAGAATTTTATTTCAAAATTGAATATTTCATGCCATCAGAAATATACGACTTAAGGTATAATTATGGAGGATTACAGTTATATGTACATAAAGATATGCTATTCACTGTATGCCACAAAAATATACATTGCTAGTATACTAGCTGAATAAGATGTATTTTGTATCTTACCATCTCACATATACTGTGTGAAAAAACATTTTTTGCTGTGTTTTCTTAGAATGTTTTCATTTATAGAATTTAAGCAGTTGGTTCAAATTTGAACAACCAAAATGATAAACGTATTTTCTGTAAATGTCTGTGAATACATAAAAACCTTAAGACTGCTCTATGCTTTATTTACTTACTGATTTAAAAAATATATATATTATATGTGGATAAAATTAGAATTTTCTGAATGAGAAAGGACTTCAAAGATTCATTTATACCACCCAAAATCCAAAGTTATACCATATTCTGCATCTTGAGCTAGAAATAACTGAAGCAACAATTAGAATGCATGTATTCTTGCTTCTTATAATAGGGCATCCTTTCTTAACTACTAAACTATGCTGCTCTGCTGTGCATAAAGCACACTACAAAAAAGAAAAGAAAAAGGAAAAAAATCAATTTGCTCTACTTTGTTGATATTTGATTATTCATTGGGCAGTAGCTTAACATATATTCACAAGTCTACAATTTTCTTAATTATTAACAGGAAAATATAGTCATTAAATTAAATACTTAAAAATTTTTGCAAAACAATGACAACAACCCTACAGGCTCTCTAAAGAATATTTGGAAACTTCAATTGACAAAACCTAGAAAAGGACATTAATAACTAATAATACTCAAATACATCTCAATCTGAATTTAAATAAATTTAATTTAATCATGTAAGTTTGACCTACATATTCAAAAACCTCAGAGATTATTTCAAGATACTTTACATAGTCAGCTGCAAAAGCAGAGATCACACTTCTACTCATTGATTTGTGTAACGTATGTATTTCTATTTAAATAAACATTTATTTAAATCAAGCATTTTTTGAAATTTGTTCATTTTTTCACCCTTCTAAAAATGTACATAAGCAGTGTAGAAATCAAGTATCATCCTATGTGGTCATGTTCATTCTAAAGGGTCATCTGGATAATCAAACTACTCCCACTGTAGAATAATTTCGGTGCTTTTGAAACTCAAGCCACACAAACAATTTAATGGATAATTCCAGCTTTTCTAAACGTTTCTTCTCAGAATGATGTAAAATTAGCCTCCTAACTCAAAATGAGGAAGCCCTTTTGGCTCATATATTAACAAATTCGAAATAAGGCAATGAGAACATAACTTTAAAAAACCTTAAGAAAATATCCAATCCATAACACTTTAGATACATCATTTTGCTACTTCCATTCCTTTTAAACAAGACCTATTATAATAAAATGAAAACCCTCATCAATCACCTGATAGAGTAATTCCAAACTTAACCAAACAAGGCTAATGGGTGAGAATTGAATTGAAAACACCTTGACAAAGAAAGCAATTTCTTTTCTTCGCACTCCTCTAAAGCTGTGGGTGATCACGGTAATCGAACCATCAACAGTGAGGGGCCATCTGTCCCAAGGGCCCTTCTTGAGAGTTTTTTTTTTTAAATCAACAAGAAAAAGGAGAAAGAAATGCTATACCACAGATGGTCAATCTTCATTAATCTATGACAGGGAACTTACAACTGAGAATCAATGTTTTGACGTTTTTCAGATACCAATCATTAAAAACCAACACAAAAGTTTTTACAACACAGGGAAAAAAGTTCATAGATTGCTTCTAGAAAGATCATCTGTTGTACAAAACCTAATACACCTTTTATTCAGCTGTATATATTCAACATATCCTAAAGGATTAGTTCTTTTCATGATTCCCACGAAGTTGAAAGGAGGCAAGAAGTCATGCTTTAAGATAGCATGAGACAGGTGTCTAATCTTTTCTATATTATCAAACAAAATGAAGACATTTTTATTCACAATATTTCTAACATTTAATTTTTTGAACTAAAATATTTGTAAGAAATACAGCTTTAATATGAAAGTTCAGGAATATAAATGTAAAAGAATCTCTCATAAAGCAGTTTTCTTTTATCCAGAACATTTAAATAATTTTCATAATACACCAAAATACAACTGAGAGTGGAAGTACAAACTGGACCAGTGTTTCTTGCTTAATACAAAGATGAACTGAAGCACAGTATGCTACTGGCATTCTTTAATATAATAGACAGTTTCAGTAATTTGTGAATAAAGTTAGTGAGTAGAATCATACAAACTATAAAAACTCAAAATTACTAAATGAAAATGTGTAAACTATACTGAAAATAATTACTAATGATTAAAATTAATATTAAAATAAACAACTATAAAATAAAATTTTAAAGAATCAAATTAAATAATATATCACATTTTTCTTAATACATTCTAGTTAGAATCAAACCAATTGTAGAATAAACTTAAGCCTCAAACAGATTCATTCACTAAGAAAATCACTACATATGCAGTAATTCATCTTATTTATCTTAGCATCTAAAATGTCTAGGACTGGATTCTGTAATCTTACAGAGATGCATCTCAGGCACTGTGGCAGAGGTATGTGGCAGACCGAAATGCTCACTGGAAGGAGAAACTATCCTGGTCTTTGAATACAGAAATTTGTAATTCAAAATTCCTATAAAAAATCTAAACACCTGGGATTATAATCCACCAGAAAAAAACAGCAGAATTCATATATTAATTATTTTGCTGCCCCCACAAAACCTACAGGTATTAAAATTACATGCAACAGCATTTATAATAAGAATATTTAAAGTGTTCAAAAAATATGAGCAAGAAATGAGATCAATTTTTAAAAGGCAAGTTTTGAAAACAACTAGAACTTTAAAAATACGCAGTTTATAAAATTAAAAGCTCCATGAATCAAATAAACAGCAGCTCGTACACAACTGAGGAAAGAAATAGTAAAGTGAGTCAAAAACAAAAGATTTAAACAAAATAAGGCATAGAAAGAGACAAAAATAAAGGACAGAATTACAAATCCATTTAGAGTTCTAAAAAATCAGAATAAAGAAATGAGTGTGTGTAATGGGGAGCAGGAAGAAAACAGAAGAATTAAAGACTAATTTTTTCCAAACCTGGTGATTTTTTTCAAACCTGGTGAAAGACATAAATCTTAGTATTTACAAATCACAAGAAACTCAAGCAAGATATTAAGACATAACTAGAAATATCATAATAAAATTATAGAATACAAAAAAAATGGATATCTTTAAAAGCATCCAAGGGAGAAAAAAGATAATCAGGAAAAACACACACATATAGATAGATACATACATATATACATACATACATACTACACAGATACACAGATACATAGATAGATAACAAAATAATATTGACAGCCGATTTCTAAACAGCAGCAATGTAAGCCAGAAGACAGTGGAACAATATATTTAAAACCTTCAAGAAAATACTGTCATTCAAAAACCACATGGTCAGGAATGTAGGCAAAATAAAAATATTTTCAGAAAGATAAAACTGAAAGATTTACCAAGCAGTAAAGGAATGGCTACCAAAGACATCAGGAAAAAAGGATAATTCTCCAAAAGAAAAGTGTAATATTCAAGAAATTATACAATTTATGCATTGAGACATACACACACCAATGTTTACTGAAACACTATTGCAATTTAAAAAGTACTACAAACAATGTAAATGTCCATCAATATAAAACTGCTTACATCAAATACTATACAGTCTTGGAAAAGATCATAGTTTTTAAAAATTACATTTGTTTACACAGAAAAAAACCTTTAACATAGTATTAAATCCAAATAAGGACACAAGATATGGTTAGAAAGACAAAGGGAAACATGCAGAACCTGAAAGGTCTTAAGAGTCATAAAATAGAATTTGGCCTGAATTCCAGAAAAATCAACTGCAGAGAGTCTGAATGAGAGATAATAGCAGTTGACATCAGTTTAATGAGATCATACTAGTTTCTGTGTTATTACCTAAAAGCTAACGAAGTTTCATGGTTACTATAATAATTTCAGACAATATTAAAATGAACTTCCTGGAAAAGAACTGGAATCATACATTATAACTGAAATTCAGACATTCATGAAAAATTTGTGATAAAATAGCAAGAAAGGAGCAAACATAGGGCCTAAGAGTCAAAGGAAAAGACTTCCCATAGATTATAACAAGTTTCTTTTTTTTCCAACCTGACCTGACCCAGGGACATTGGTGGCATGTGGGCACTCTGAGAAGGAAAGAACTGTGCTTTGTAGAACTAAATGAGCTCTCCTTGTGCAGAATTCCTTTAACATACATATGAGGTACCACCTTTTACCCACTTCGTAACACTCTAGGCTATGAAAGATCAACTGATACTGAAAGTGCAGAGTGTCATCACTGGCAACATCCAAATGAATGGCAATCCACTTTAAATCATAGTCTGTAGTGAGGGAAGGGTCACTGTCAGCATTAACCAATGTCACAAGCATTGGAGATGGCATGGCAAGTTCTATGAAAGGACTGCATCTGTGATACAGAAATG
>RJWT010012430.1:0-22463 GCA_004365215.1 Cuniculus paca
GGGCTTTTTATCCAAGATAATTTTACAACAACAAAAAATGGCCTAAAGGTATTACAAGAAGACAGAATTCGGTACCAGAGAAGAGGCCATTGCTGTAACTGTACCTGACCATGTGGTTTAGGAGCCTTTGGAGCTGACTTGTGGGAAGAGTTTAGAAAGGCTTAGAGATGCTAGTTGAAAAAGTAGAGCTGAAATGCTTTATGCAGTACTTGATGGGAGATTCAGGTCAGAGCACAGAAGACCAGAAGGCTGATAGAAATCTTGCTGGTAAAGACCATGTTCAGGGAGATTTCTGCTGGGAAGAAGGATTTCTCTGGTTGTTGAACTCCTGATAATGTGTGTTATGCCTTGACAGAAAATTTGCCTGCATTTTGCTTATGCCCAGAGATTTTACCTGAGATTGAGATTAATGTTGGAGGACTATTTAATCTGGCAGAAGAAATTTTAAGGCAGTTAAATGTTGACTTAGGGGCATGGCTACTTTTAGGACCTTTCAGTCAGATTTATGTTGAGGTTCAAGAGCAGAGAGGCCAACACAATCTTTTAAAATGTGAGTCTGGCCAGAAAGGAAGCTCCTGTAAAGCTGTGGACTGAAAAGATAGAACAAAGATCTTACTTGTTGAGAAGGAACAAGAAAATATAAAAGATGAGGACATCACAAGACCAGTAGGACTCCACTTTTTGCAGCCTCAAAATTGCAAAAGTGAAAGGTTAGTTGGAAAATAAATCCCCAAAGCACCATGTTCTAGAATAGTGGTGGCCTACAAAATTTGTCCCTTGGAATCGAGTTCACCGTGCTCAGTGATCCAGGCACTCAACCCCTACAGCCAAGAGGGAAGGAAACCTGGCTTCTGCTTCAGCTGGTGGTAGACGTTGCTGTACTCCATGTGATGGTTTTAGGTGTATGCAGAATGGAAGAGTTGGGTCAGTAAGGCTTCCACCCAGATTCCAGAAGAATCTGTGGGAGGTCAAGCAGTGTACCCCTGGAAGGGCAGTGTGTGAAGCTGTGAGTGTGAAGCCAAAGGTGCAGTGGAGACTCAGAAGTTTGGAGAAGCCAGGAATGTGGTCTGAGAAAAATTGCATGGAAGGAGCGGAACCAGCCAACGAGACAAAGACATGGGAGGTACAATCACCAGAAGTGCCAAAGACACTGAGCCGCCCAAGCCCTTTGGAGTTCACAACTTGCCACAGACTGCCAGAGATGCTGGAAGTGGAACTGTGGGATTTAATATTTCCCTTACTGGATTTTGGTCTTGCTTTCTTCCCATCCCTTGTCATCCCCCTATTTGTAACCTTTGGAATGAAAACATCTATCTTGTGCCACTGAATGTTGGAAGTGTTTAACTTTCCTTTCATTTGTACGGGGGCTTGCAGCTAAGAGTTTACCTTAAATCTGAAGTCTCAGAGGAGACATTGGACTTGGACTTTTCAGAAATGCTGAAACTATTAGGAATTGGGCAACTCTTAGAGATGCAGTATATGCCTTTTGCATAAAAGGACGTGCATTAGTCTTTGAGGGGACCGGGGCAGAATGTTATGACTTGTGTTTATATGTTCCCACAAAGCATCATGGGATCATAGGTAGAGATTTTTCAGCAGTAGCTGGATCTAGAGTGTGTGATGCTGGAATTGATTCATGGTTCAGTGCTAGGCTCAAGGGCACTAGGATTAAGGGTGTGAGTGCTACATTCACTAAACAGTCTTGATAAAATAAAGGGGGCATAAAGACACTGTTAAGGTGTCATGCTTGCTTGCTTTTGCTATCTTCCGGCTGCCTTGAACTGTCTTTCCTCAGGAATGTCTGTCTGCCATGCCACCCTGCCTTGGAGCAAGCCAATTATGGCCTGAAACCTCCACAAACTGTGAGCTATAGAAACCCTTCCCTCTAACTTTGGATGTCAGATCTTTTGTCTCACCAACAAGAGAAAAGTACCTAAAAAACATATGGTGTAGAAAGATCACTTTGCCTTCTATGCTCATTGTCTTAGAATGTAATCATCTTGGTTTAAAGTTGTCTTATAAAAATAAAGCTTAACAAATTCAATAGTAATTTGCTAAAAAGGTAATTCCTTTAGGAAATATTTTTCAACACAGATGTGGGCTTTTTAGTCAAGACCATTTTACTCAGCCACAAAGAAATTTTCTTTTGTTTATCCCACAAGAAAGAGAGAGAAGCTATTTCTTGTTATCAGTCTTTCTCACAGTAGTATTGTAAAGGATTAATAAAGGACAATAAAAAAAAACCTTCACTAGTATACACGACAAAAGAAATAATGATGACGTTATTCTTAAGTGCTTCCCTTGTCACCTTGCTATTTCTTGCTCATCGTTCACTAATTAAATGTTAACTCCCAATAGCCACATTGGTAAAAGTTTCATTTGACATAATCTAAAATAGAATCTAAATAAAACCAATTGAGCTTGGATACTGATACTGTTGTCCTCCCATTTCTCACCTTCAGCCCAGTTCCTCTAGATTTTCCATGTAACTGTCAATTCCCACCTCATTACTCACCATTCCATGAAATAAATAGTCATCATCTTCAATTTGTTTTTATTTAATAGTAACATCTCCATAGCTATTGTCCACTGTTGTACTCCATCACATAAAAATTTCATGATAGATTTATTTCTTAACTTTTATTTTAATACTGGAAACTATGTCATGGAAAATAACTTGGTCATGATTCTTTTGAGAAACTTTTCACTTGTAAAGGTGGAAGTATAACAATAACAAAGGGAATTTATTTGGTCACTTTAGAGAGTCTAAGTATTTAGATAATCCTTCCAGGGTCAGAGATGGTCAAAATTTACAAGTAGTAGGATTATATTTTCTCATAATAGTAACAAATTCATGCTTTTATTATGAGAAAGACAGCAATTTTCAAAGTAAGATATTGGTTTTTCATGACATAAAAGTACTTATTATATTCACCCACTCAATCTCAAATAGCAGTAAAACCATTAGCAGTATTTTAAGAACATATACCTGTTTCTTGAAGAAAATTCAAGAAAACAAAAGAAGAAAATACACCAGTTCTAGTCACTTTCCCCTTGATGGTGCAAAATACATGATACCTGAAACTTAAAGGCTAGGAGGTTTATTTGACTCTAGATTTTAGTAAGTTCAGTCTATTGTCAGCTGGCTCCAAGGCATAAGCATCATGGTGGAAATACATGAATGAGAAAAAATGTCAAGCCCCAGCAGTCAAGAAATAGAGAAGGTAGGGAGAAGCCTGGGACTATAATATACTCTTCCACATCATGTTCCCCAGTGACTGATGTCCAACCATGCCCAAACTCTTAACACCACTTTCAGCTATGAATTCACCAGTAGATGAATACACTGATGACTATAGCATTTCCGTGATCTAATCTCCTTCCATAAGCCCCAACTCTGAACACATGAGACATTCAAGGGGTGTATTAGAACTAAAATGTAACAAATTATAGCAAATAATACCTGAATGTTATCCAGATTTCCTTTTGACATGGAATTAAGTTATAAGGAAGTAAATGGTCTGCTTCAGTTTGCAAAGTTATTCAGTAGCACTTGGTAATCAATTCCAAAACTTAGAAATTAATATCCAGTGATATTTTTATTCCGTTATATCCATACCCAGATCTGTACTTTTTCTGACCTGTGTGCCAGTAAGAAAAGAAAACTGTATTGTGTATCAGAAAGTTACAATTAATTCTTACCTTATTTGGATGAGTATTTACTTACCTGGTATAATTCCGTGATACCAAGAGTACAGTATAGGTCATCTAAACTTAAAACTTCCTATGGCAATAGATGCCAGCAAACCAAACTATTTCCTTGGTGTGCATAAACCTGGCATGCTGGTGTGATCATTTGAAATAGTGTACAACATTTAAGTGACTTCTTGGGTGTAACTGTTTCAGCTGCCACAGGGAACAAGTGTTATTGCACACTGTATATTTTACATAGTGTAACAAAAACAGACATGCACTATAGCTGAATTCTTTATACCCATTATATCCAAATATCATTTGTCAATTTATCATTTTTTTCTCAGCACATTCTCTTCAGATATATCAAATACCTGAAGCAACCTCACTTAAATACTTACATTTTAATCAAAAAAATTATACCGGTATTTCTAAAAAACTGTCCTTAATGAAAATTAGAGAATTGTCATCCCCCTTTTCCATATTGTTTTCAACATAAGTAATACATTACAAGAGGCTGTATGCCTGCTCTATGTATCCTCTGCATACTGCGTGATCTATGATCATGATCTATGAACTTTTCAAAAGGATAAGAACTCCATCTTAGCTATCTAAATGTTCTAAAACATTTGTCATACACACAGAGCAATCACATACAATGTTAAGAAAGGGTTAGTTAGACTCTAAAAATAATAGTAAATATATCTAAGGAGTTTTGTTTCCTTCTTAAAGACATGCTACCAGTCTTACTTCCAATGCTTTTGTTCTTGCCTCCTGTCAGAGTATTTTAGGGGTATTTTCATATACCTAATATCCACTTTCCACTTCTAATGTCATTGTTATTACTTTTGGAAATTACATCTTTCCCAGTGCCTCCATAATCTAGGTGGTCCATGAAAGCCTAGGTCCATGAAATGCTTCCATTAAGAAGTCAGAGGTGAACATTTTTTTTCATTACCCCACACAATAACTTTGGCCAAACTGAAATCTTGTGATCTTGGCCAAGTAAACCAAAAAAAGAAGGAGTAGTTGGAATTCGGTTCACCCAAGAGTAGTCTCAACCTGTCCTTTTAATTTTTTAAAATTGACATAAATTTATGATAGTTAACATAAATTTAACCATTAGCCATTTCAAACAGTACACTCATCAACATTTAGTATATAGACAGTGTTGTGCAACCATCACATCTATCTGGCCCCAAGAAATTTTCATCATATTACAAGAATGTCTCTTTTCTCTCTAGTCCTTGACAGCTGCTATCAGGTTTGCCATTTCTGTGGATTTACATACGACAATTACTTCATATAACCAGCATCACACAGTGTAGCTTTTTGTGTCTGGTTTCTATTACATAGCACAATTTTGGGGAGCTCATTGCTACTGTAGTATTTGCTACAACTGACCAGGCCATTTCTGTCCCCAATGTTCTCCTGTCTGCACTTCTATTTCTCTGGATCTGCCTTGGTTTGTCTACCCTACTGGACTAACCCTCCAGGCATTTTATTTGTTGTACTACTGCCCATCTTGCAATATTTCACCTTTCTCTTTCCTATAGTTAGTTAGAGTCATTAGTTTATATTTAAAATAACTAATAAAATTGAAGTATTACCTCACTGGTCACATTAACTAACCATTTCTAACTGGACAGAGAAATCAGAAGGATTTTTTTCCCATTTTATACCCTCCTTTTTGGTGTCAACTAAAAGTATGAAAATGAATGGCATCTATTTTCTTTCTCTTTTACAACCGAGTCACACTTATTTTTGTTCAAAAGCATCTTGACCATAAAGAGAAGTAGATCTTAGTATCCAGGTATCATTTCCTTAATCCTTTTGACAAGTGAGCCAAATGTTGATTAAGAAAATCTTAGATCAAAAGAAGAAATGATTAGCATTAGAGGCTAAAATCCAAAGAGTCCTTCTATTGTAGAAAGCCAGTTCCTTTGGCAGGATACTTACGCTTCACTAGCTATACTCTACTGTTGATATTCTTTCCTTGCAATGGTGCATACAACCTAACTGCTCATGGTATGAACCCACCTACTTTGGAGCTGTAAAAGTTAGGGATGGTTGACATGTGGTCTACTACTTCTTTGCAAGTTTTTCTCCCAGTAAAATAGATTTTATACTTGCATTTACCTGGTACTTGGTATATGTCTATATACCTTTTGCATAATGAATCCCTCTAACAAACAGTGTGAAAGACAATATCAGGAAGACAAATATCCTTGGATCTCCCATGATGTTCAAATTATAGTGTTCACAATCAAAGAGCATCAGGATTTTTCTTAAATACTAAATTTGGAGAAAGAATTTACTATCTTAAGGCAGATATTGACATTATTGGGCCCCATAACCCTATAACATATCCATGTTTGTCCTTCTGCCATGAAAAGAGTAAGCACATTTTTTTCTAGGAGATGACCCTTCAGATGCATGAAGATAGTTGTCATTTTGACATCAACCCTGATACAGTGTAATCACCTCAATAATGTCAGTCATCATGTAGCTGTAAAGTGCCATGGAAACAGGAAAAGAATAGGTCACCTTCAGGAGGAAAGTAAACAATGTTTATGGAATAAAATTTTGTTTTCAAGTTGAAGGACATTTCGATAAATGAAGACCAAAAAAGTTACTCCAGTAAGAGTAACCAGAGAAAGCAAAGTATATATTTGCAAAAATGAAGAGAAAGTCCTAACAATGTAAATAGTGCAGAAAATATATTAGAAGATTATTGAAACCATGTAGGTTAAAATTTTATAGTGTAGATAATTAGAAACTTTGAAACATTTTGAGCAGAAAAATGGCATGATAAAAGATATGTTTTAGGAACATTGCTTAAGTGTAGAATGGAACCTGGAAAGAGAAAAGAATGATTATGGGCTTATTATGGAAATTCAAATGGGGTATAACAAGTGTCTGAAATAGAAAAGTGGTGGGGCATAAGATAAGAAAAGGTCAGATGGAAGATTTGTTGTGTAAACATCATCACCATTCATAATACTGCCTTATCTCCTTATTTTAATATTAAGAAATATCTACAAAAACATTGTAGAATATATATTTCCACATGACAGAATTGTAGAATAGAAATCAGTTTTAGAGTCGGAAAGGCAAGTTAAAATCTTGGATCCACTACTTCTTAACTGTGTGTCATACATAACTTATTTTACCTAGGAATCTCATTTATATAGTTTGTAACATGGAAGTGATAAAGCATGACAGTATCTGGTACAAAAACTGTTAAAATATTTTAGTTCTCTTTCTCTTTTTCTTCTTTCAATTTTAAAAGATTTTATAGAGCTACTCTTTTGTCCAAGAACATATCCTTGGTAATTTCTCTAATTTGGATCTTAAATATTCCCCCAAGGCCCATATTTTAGATTCTTGGCACCCAAGAAGGAAATACTAAAAGATGGTAGAAGCTTTGGGAGGTGAGGCCTAGTGAGATTCCTAGATCAGTGTGAACATGGCTTTGAAGAGGATCACAGAATTCTCGTCTCCCATCTCTCCTCTCTCCCTTCCCCTCCATTTTCCTCCCTTCCTCTTCCTATCCCTCCCCCTTCTTTTTCCTTCCCCTCTGCTTCTCCTCTTCTTCCCCCCTTCCCTTCCCTCCTTCTCCACTTTCATCCCCTCTCTTCTCTTCTTTTCTTCTCTTCGTGCTATTACAGATTGAACCAAGGCCTTGTACATGACTCTCTTTCTTTAGCCATTTAGAGAAGTTTTGTCCTCCCCATTCTCTCACCATGATGTGATGTATAAATTCTTCCCACAGTAACAGGGCCAACCAGTCATGGATTGAAACCTTTAAAACTGGCAGCTCAGAGAAAACTTCTGTCTCTGTAAGTTGATTATTTCAGGTATTTATTACAGTAATTGAAATTTGAATAATGTGATGAACGTTGCAAAACTTTAATGCAAGTTGTACATTCTATTATGAATGATATACTACTAGAGCAGATTGCATTATTTACAACTACTTTCCTTCCTCCTAAAAAGATTCTACATATGATCCTTTGCCAAATGTCTTGCAAGAATTCTTGTAAGAATATTTTTCACACCATTGACTTTGGGCTTGAACTCATAACTTGCTTTCTTTAACAAAATATGAGTGTAAATAATGTATGCAACACCGGAGCTGAAGTTTTAAGACCACTATGTATTTTGTATAGTTTTCTTCTCTGTTGAGAGAGAGGGAGGAAGGGAGGGAGGAAAGGAGGGAGAGAGAGTCCCAAAAATGGATTACTCTTGCAGAAAAACCCACAAAGCAGACCAATATTGTCTTGCAATTGTTGCAGCTGAGATATAATGTGAAAAATGCCACTGAATTTTCAGATCCTTTTATTTGCAATAGCCTTAGTAAAAGTGATACAAAAGTAAACAAGCAATCACAAAACATTTATGCCAAAAAATTAATACAAAAGAAGGACCACCAACCTTGAGAGTAAAATGGTAGTAAAGGAAAATATTTTGAAGAAAATAGTGCAACTGTTTCAGGGAATCAAAAGTAGAAAATAGCTGGGCAAAAAATGGGCTCCATGAAAACCGGACACTAAATAAAATCAGAGGTCTAACAAGTGGCTTCACCAGAGCTATTCAGGAAAGGGAAAATAATAAAGTGTGGTGGGAAGTTCATATTCAGGTGTGGGGCTTATCCTGATTAATATTAGAAGGCAATGAAAACTGAAACCTAATGAATAAAGTGATTTGCACCTTAGAAATATTATTATAACATAAGCATGGATTGAGGATTGGAAGAAGCAAAGCACCAAACTCTCCTATAGACTCTTCTTACATGAAATCTGAAATAGTCAAGTACAGTATTGAATAAATGAGAGTCCTTAAGAGTCTATTGAAAGTTGCAAAGCACACTGAGAAAAATAGAAGCTGACTCAGAAATATTCTCAAATACAATTAAAGCCCTAATAAAAGTTATGGTTGATGAATTGTCAAGGTCTTTAATCTTTGAAATTCCAGTGATTTATCTTAGATAAAAGCAGTTTCCCACTGTAAGGTCTAAAGCTGACTGGAATTGTGAGAAAAAAAACGAAAGCAAAAATTATTGTGGTGATGAAAATGTGGAGGCAGAGTATAAGAAACACATACTGAGAAGTAGTCAAAACAGATAAGGTTGAGAGATATGGTGAAATTAATTCCTCAAAGTTGAAAGATGAAATTAATCTCCAATTCCTAACACACACCTCTCTCTCTCACCCTCTCCTTTCACCAATATATAGTATTCCCTTTCTATTAACAACATTTTTCTAATCATATTTTTATTATATTTTCCCTTCTAGCTCTCATGTCTTGCCCCAAAGTGTTATGAACTCCAAAACAAAATAGAGCTTTGATATATGTATTGGTTATGTCTTGATTTCTCCTTGATATGCAGTGCAGTGATGAAAAAAAATTTGTATTCATATTACAGGAACTGCTACAGAGCTGCTTATAGTACTTGGGAATATCTGAGTTTTTTAAAATGTTTTTCCAATAGTTATTGTACAATTCAAGAGAATACTTCATTTCTTATGGCAAAATGAATATTTACTTTTTGTCCAGATGTAGAACACAGGAATGAAAAAAATGGTTTTCGCTGGTTCTATATTCAGTGAAGTATTAATTTGTTTCATGATGCTATTTTATTGCGATCTTGGTTTAGATAATAATGACATATAATGAAGTGTTCTAAAATGTTTTTTCCAAGATTTTAAATACATGGAAGATTAATGTTTTGAACTGTGTGTTTTCAGACTTAGTACTTTTCCTAGGTTTTTAACATCATCAGTTCTATTTTAATTACATCGATTTAACAGTGGTTTAAGAATAGAATGATCAACAACTAATACAGTCAGTAGTCTTTGGAGTTGAGTTTCAGATTCAATGTACAGAGAATTTTGTTTCACACTTTTCAGAAACCCAGTATGAACTAGAAATTGTTTTGTATTATAATGCCTGAGACTACTTTTCTAAGTGAGGCAAACGAACTCAGCCAATATTTAAGAAACAGATTGAAATGGTACCAGGAATCTCATCTACTGGTGCCACTTCAGCATTTTTTGCAAATCAACAACTTCTGAACGATATAAAAGTGAAATCTCTTCAGGTTAGTCATATTTAACTTCAGAGATGATCCTTAACTCATCTATGATTAAGAATAATTTAGCTTTCATCTGAATATATTGAGGATAACTTTCTATTCTACCAGATCCAGAACTAAGAACTAGATGTCATAAAACAACATTTTCTGGAGTTAATGCTTCATCAGCATGTGCAAAAGTGAAACCAACATACACAATTTCCCTTTTGGAAATTTTAAACAACAAAGAATATTTCTTATCTCTTCAAAGGGTCTATTTGATTCTCTAGGAAAATTTTATTCTGTCTATATTCTAAGATTTATTTTACCAGATGCATCCTTATTTCTTGGGCCTTATGTGGAAAATAATTTTAAGAATGAATTAAAATATAATATTTCAAAATACTTATTTTAAATAAAATAACTACATTTTAACTGGAACAAATTATCTCCACTAGCGCTGATCTATGAAGACCAAGAAAAAAATGTAAATTATAAAGAAAATTTGTGTGACTATACAAACACCTACCTTTTTATACCACAATTAGTAGCAAATCTACTTCATTTCCTTGACCAGTTCAGTCTGTATAAACCAAAATGATATTTGCACTTTTTTGTCATTAAATATTTTATACAAATAACTGTGAAAAATATTGTCTTATTTGGATATCCTGCGACACAAGCTAAATCTAAAATATATTATATTATGTTTAATCTTTAACCAATATTCTCCTAAAGCAAATATATTGATGGGAGATAAAAACCCTTGTGTCCTCTTTTATAAACCTACTAACAGTTTTAAAGTTATATATGGTCACTTTTTTACTATATCAAAAATATTAAGAAAATTATAAATTTATATATTTTATCTTGTTTCTAACCCTTCACGGCACCTCTTATATGAAAAAATACATATTTACTTATAAATAGTATGCACATCTTTGATCACTAGTTATAAATGTGCTAAAGGAAATTTTCCTGCAGAGTATATTTAGATAAACAATGAAAATTATTTCTTTTTAATTGTATACAATCAAGAAACCTTTTCTAAAAATGTTTGTCAGACAACACAAAGTGAATACATACAGCTAATTTAAGTGTGAGGTCATGAGTTTGATCTCTGGTACAAAAAAAATTATTCAGAGAATTAATAAGGTTCTACTTAATAAATGCTCTAGGAACATTAGTATATCAATACTAAATTTTTCTGGTATCTGGAATTGAACTCAGGACCTTGCGCTTTCCAGGTAGGCGCTTATGCCACTGAGCTATAACCCCAACCCATTTTTTTGGTTTTTTGAGATAGGGTCTCACTATGTAGTTCAGACTGGCCTTGAATGCACAGTGATCCTTCTGCCTCAGCCTCCCAAGTGCCACCACACCTGACCTAAATCTTAAATATTTGCATTTTCAGACATACAATTAGGTTATCCTCTATCATATGCTATTATATTATTAAAAACATAAAAATAATTTATAAAATAAAAATGTACTTAAGGTAGCTATGTGTATGATTAGATCAGTTTGATAGTATTTTAAACTAACTATACTTTATTTTATAATTAATTGGCAATGTTAATGAAACTTTATCTCAAACCTGGGTCTACTGGACTTACAAGCTGTTCAGTAGACTGCAGTGAGTTTAATAGTTTCTAAGGACATTTGATACTAACTTAAGAGGACATCAATATTGTAAAATCTAATAAAAGCAAGCAAGGTATTTAACATTTGCATGGTGACAATAATACTTTTTTGTAAAGGAGTGGACAAATTTTCTGAAGCAGGTAAGAGACAGGTGAACCTGAGATTACAGAGAAAAGGGAAAATAAATTTCTTCAATCATACAAATAATGACACTAAGTATATAAAATCAATATAATGCCATACATTTTAAATCAATACAAGCTTCTTTTGAACAGGTATTATAAAATATATTGCCTTCAAAAAATAATAATCTGTAGCATCTTGTAGAATTGAATATTAAAAGAATCAGTGTTATAGAATTTTGTCATATATATTTATGTATTTATATTTATTATACCCATTTTAGTTTATCTTTATGTTTACTTCCTACTGTAAGTCATTTTCCATGCTAAATCTAGAAACATCATTCATAGTCTGTCAAAATAATAAACTACAGTGTAATGCAAGAAAATCTTAGTTACATTCCAGTAGATCAAAAAGATAGGTATCTCTGAGCACTAAAATAAATACCAGGAGAGTAGATATGTGAAATACTGAAGAACCTAATATAAAAATATAACTCTTCAGTTTAAAATTTACAATCTAGTCAGAATCCATAAAAAGTACTCCTATAGATCTAAAGAAAAAACACACATCGCAAAATTACCAGCTGTACAAATTAACAAAGTGTAAGGTGCGTACATACAGAAGGCTAAGGGAAAAAAAACAGTAATCAATCATGATATGTTTTCATGGCAATCAACAAGGAAACACAAGTAAAGTGAAAGGAATGCTTTTTAGATACACGACTTAAGATTCTCTAGAGGTAGAAGAACAGAATCAACATAAGATACATGTATAATTGTACCAGGGCATGTATTAGGTAAGTTTCTAGGATTGGAAATGGGAAAGTCACAAGGCCATCTGTGAAACTGGAGACAGAAGAATCCTAAATGGCCACCTGCCCACGGGAGAGCTGGAAGACCCAGTATCAGTAGAAGTTTGAAGACCTGGACACTCGCCCAGGATCACTAGTGCAGGGAACCTGATGAGTCCGCAGTGGAAGGCTGAAGAAACTGAAGACCAATGCTCAAAGGCAGTGGTAAAGTGTGGAGTTCCATCTCCTTTCTCTTTAATTAATTCAGGCCATAAGCCTAAATGGTTGGCACTACCCACATCTGTGAAGGGTCTTCTCTCATAAATATGCTGACCAACATGTCAATTGCCCATAGACATGCCAGAACTCTATTGAACTGCTAAGTGATTCTTACTCAAATAATCACAATTAACAATCTCATTACACCTAAATGAAAAAAGCAGAAAGTTTGAAACAATTAAAATTTTGGTAGAATGAAATGGAATATATTTGAAATTATTAAAAGTTGGTGTCCTTGTTTCTACAAAGATAGTAAAATTGAAAAGAAAATTTGTAAATAAGTGCATACTCCAAAGATTACACAAACTATAATATATGCAATGTAATAATTTAACCATAAACACTTCACACTTGGCTGCTTGGTACTTAGTTGTTTGACATTTAAAATTACTATATTGTTTCCTATATTTATTTAAAGATTCCACAAAATAAGTGAAGCAAGTTTATCATCACAGAATATTATATCATTTAAAGTAATAAAATAATTTATTTCCACTCATACTAATAGTTCAATATTTATAAAGATTTAAATAAGAAAAAAGAGCTTACATGGCATCATGCAGAATATAAATCTATGTATATGACAATGACTAAGAAGCAAAATCAAAGGGAAATAGGGGAGATCATTAAACAAGCAAGGAAAGTTTACAGGAGGGAGAGTTTTGAAGTCAAAGCAGCATTTTTATAACAGAACACTTGACTAGGAACCTGGAAACTGATTCTCAGGCTTGCCTGTAACACTCATATAGCTAACCCAGCTTGCTATCTATTAAAGTTTATGAACCTTTTTGCAATTATTTCTAATTCCATTCTTTTGAGTCAATAAACTGAGTGTAATGTAAGAGGATGAATATTGTCTTCTGGGCTGGAAATTTAGAAATCAGTCAGCTCCAAAAAGAATTCTGAATATTAAATAATGCCTTTACTAAAAAAGCATTTTATTCCTAAATTGTCCTCGCTGGTATGATCTGGTCTGCCATTTTCATTTTCTTTCTCTATCTATCTATCTATCTATCTATCTATCTATCTATCTATGAGAATTAAAAGCATATTCAAATAAGGCAGAGTATAAATGTGATTTTTACTGCACTTGAATAGAAAATTCTCTTTTATGTAATAGGTTTTTTTTATTTCAAAGAGAATAGAACAAAACAAAACAGAGCAAAACAAAGCAAAAGAAAACAGAATAGAGTCAAACATAATATAGCATTTCAAAACAGAACACTGCAAGCTATACAGGTTTTCAAAACATAACAACAGGAGATTAACAATGGTTACCCTAGTGTCTCTTGCTTTCTTCAAAATGGTTGTTCATACATTTACAGAAAATAAACTCAAACAAAGTGAAATAATATAAAACCAGATAAAACAAAAGAGCATTACAGTCCTTTAAGTCGGCCAACAAGAAACCAGCAATGGCTACCGTAGTGTCCCATTTTTCAAAAGAGCTGTTCCTATCTTCTCACATATTGCCTTCAAATAGTAGGAAAGGGACTTAAACCAATCAAATCAAAGAAAAAAGGCAGCATTGGACTTCAGAACCTTTTCTCCATATTTATCAGGAATTTTGTATCTTATTGAGTCTTTCAGTTTCTTACACTAGGGAGACAATGCAGTGTTTACACATGTGTGTTTGGTTTATTTCATGTATGAGTATTCCCAGAAAAAGTGAAATCATCTTACCACAGTGATGTATGTGCAGCCATGTTTATAGCAGCACAATTTGTAATAGCCAACTCTTGGAAACAACCCAAATGTCCATCAATTGAGGAATGGATAAAGAAGATGTGGTACTTTTATACAATGGAGTACTATTCAGCTATAAAAAAAATGATCACATTGAGGCTTTTATAGGTAAATGGATGCGACTTGAGACCATACTCATATGTAATAGGTTTTTTTAATGAAAATTTTTAAATTTAGTGTAGTCTCTAGTTTCCTAATTATTTCCCTCAGTGATACTCAGGAAATGCTTCAAGGGTTATCAACCATTGATCCCAATGAGGAAAACCAGAAATAACTTTTGGGACACTAAGTCACTGTTGTGTAAAACTACTGAAAGTAATTGAAATTATAATAATTGGTGTTATTGTTTCTACAAAAATACTAAAATTGAAAAGAAAGTTTATAAATAAGTGCAAACTCTATAAAGGTTATACAAACTACAATATATGCAATGTCAATTTTTAATAATTTCAAGCTTCCAAAAGTATATATTCTACATTTAAATTTCAATGTTTTTGCAATTCTTCATCTACTTTCTAGCTTCTTTGAGCACATCTAGGCAGAACACTCAGGCCTAAAAAGAACTTGATTAATTAACCTCAAAAATCTCAATTCAGTGATAATCCAGGATGTAAAGAAGAATAACTACCAAAGTTAACCTGTATGCTTCCATAATCAAGAGTCATAGAAGATGCTACATTTGATGTGTTGAAAGCAGGACATGACAACTGATATGAAACAGCCCAAAACTAAAACACTGGCAAAGTAAAAATGACATAAAAGTATTAGTAAATTTAACCATTGTCATTCTTCAAACTTTTGGGAAAAAAATCCTGGATATTTCTAATTTCAATCAAGTCAATAAAAAAGAGATTCTTTATTGGAGAACATTGATGGTATCCAGAAAGGATAATTATCAGTAGAAGACAAACCACATGAAATCCAGTACTTAAAAATATTCTTGAAGGTTTTTCACAAATACTAACCATTCACAAGATTTTCACTAAGCAAAGGAGAATGTAAACCATTATATAGTACTTAAATTTTAAACACACAGAATATTGAATTTTTATCACAATAAAACTTCAGAAAAGGAACTTCATCAAAATGGTGGCATGAACTATCTCCTGTTCATTGTCTCCCCAACCAAACACATAAAGCAAGAATAGAAGTAAACAAGTGAGAAATGTCTTTGCAAGAGCTTTGTGTAGAGCTCGTGTCCAAGGAAGGACATTTTGAAAGTGCAGGCTCATACCCTGGTATATGCTTGTAAACTGTGATCCTGGTTATAGACCTAGAAACAGTCCCCACTTCCTTGTAAACCATTCTTCTTGGCAACAGTCCTGCCATCAGCACTATGTGCCAGTGATCCTTGGAGGAATCAGTGACAGGTTAACAAATTTCCGACCTAATTAAGGTTCCAAGTAGTCCATGAGCTAAAACCAGTCTTTCTCATGGTTGGGATTGGTCTTGCCTACAATTAGAAACTTCAAAAGACATTTGTTCATGTCTGTGGAAAAGGCATGTATTGATCTCACAGCAGATTCTGAAATGGCCCTATAACCTGGCTCTAGCCCTTCTTAGTTTCTGCCTGAGAATAGTCCTTCCCACCTAGGTACTTACAAGGAGACATGCCCACCATGTCCACAGAGGCAGTCTTGCCAACTTCATGCCTGCAAAGGCTTTTCTAAGCACTCTCTGTGGCAGTCTGGGACTGCTCCTACCAATTTACAAACTAGCAGAAAATAATCCATATTTACTCCCACAACAGACCAGCAGATGTGGTTCTTGGTTGTGGCTCCAAAAGCAGCACTTTAGCCATGTCTCTGTTCCATTGAAGGGGGTGTGGGACTAGTCCTCTTTGTCCAGAGACCTTCATATTCATGCACCAATAGTCTTACCCAGCAGGAGCCACACCTGTCCATGCACCTGGTCACAGGCCCACCCAATGTAAACTCTGAGGCAGGCCTTTGTCTTAGAACCAGCCCTACTGACCAACGTCCTGTAGGCAATTCAGTCTACCCAATGACCGGACAGAAAAAACACTCACATGAGCTCTTGGTACCAGGCTCCCAAATGTAGGCTCCAGCAGCAGTCACATAACCTGGCTAAAACACCATTCAACTGAGATCAAGCAGGAAATCCTGTCAGCTAGCAAATGAAACAGAAGAAAGTCTTAACCTGTCGAAACCCATCAACAAAGATAAAGACTTGCTTGGTCCTTCAAATGCACATATATTGCTATGGCCTAAATATTTACAGTCTCCCCAAAACTTACGTTGATATTAAAAAATGCTAGAGAGAGGGCTTTTGGAAAGGATTGGATAATGAAGACAGAGCTCTCAATAAATGTGATAATTGCCCTTGTAAGAGAATTTCACTTGCCATTTCCACATTAGTACATAGTGAGAAGGTATTTCTATGGGGAATAATAGGTCCTTGCCTAAAATCAAAGCTGCTTTATCTTGATTATGGACTTCCTAATACCCTGAACTGTGGAATAATTTTGTTGATTATAAATTCTCAAAACAATAGTATTTGTATAGCAGCCCAAATAGACCAAAACACACACTAACACAAGCTTACATGAATTATGAAAAATCAGGCAAATACTACACCAGTAAAGGAAATCAATCAAGTTCCAGTAGGTGATCCCAAAGAAATGGAGATCTATAAATTTCTTGACTAAGCATTCAAAATAATCATTTTGAATTGAAGCAAACAGACAATTAAATGATATTAGTAAACAATGTCTGAACAAAATTGAAAGTTTGTTAAAGAACTAGAAATCATAAAAAAGAATCATAAAACAGAAATCCTGGACTGAACAGCATAAATAAAGAAACAGTAAAATTCAAGATAGAGAGAGAGAGAGAGATTCAACAACAGATTTAATTAGGCAGAAGGAAAACATTCAGTAAACTCAAAGACAGATAATTTGAAATTAGTCAAGCAGATAAATAAAGAAAAATGAAAAAAAATGAAGAACATATAGAAGACTTAAAGAACACCACTAAGCAAATTAATATGTGAATTCTGGGACCCCCCCCCCATAAGAAAGAGGCAGAAAGTTTATTTAAGGAAGTAATGACTGAAAATCACTCCCAATATAAGGAGTGATATGATTATTCAGATTCATGATGTTCAAAGATTCTCAAAGAGCAACCAAGAGAAGATTTTCCCCATGTAGACTTTAATGGTGTTGTCTAAAGTCAAAGAAAAACATAAAATACTGAAAGTATCAAGAGAGATTTGTCACATACAAGGGAACTTCTATGTGAGTGTAAATGGGTTTTTCAGTACAAATTTTACAGACAAGAGTGAGATGATATACTCGAAGTGGTAAAAAAAAAAAAAAACTACCAAGATACCATATCTAGCAAATCTATCCTGAGAAATGAAAAAGAAATAGAGTCATTTTCAGAATACTAAATGCTGAGAGAATTCATCATCAACAGACCCATCTTGCAAGAAACAATAAAAATAGTTTTCAAGTTTTAAATAAAAGGGTACTAAGTAATATCGTGATAACATGTACAAAACTTACTGACAAAGACAAATGTACAGTCAACTTCAGGCTATTCTAACAGTATAATGGGAGTGAATAGATCACTCCAATATTATAATTAAACAAAGATATGAAAATAACTATACCTATGATCATTTATCGATAGATGTATCATACAAAATACGTAAAAAAAAGGGCAAAATATGTAAAAAGTGACAAGGCATAAAATGAGGGGAAGAGGAAGTAAATTTATAGAAGAAAAACAGAATATGAACAGATTAAAAAATAAGTAGATCAAATCAATAGAAGAAAAACTTCACAAGAAAGAAAATCACAAGGCAAGATAGCTTCACTGATTAATTCTACCAAATATTACAAACTGAATGTCAATCTTGTTCTAACTTTCCAGAAACTAACAGAGAAAGGGCAGCTCCAAACTTACCTTATTAGGCTAGAACTACCAAAATGCCAAAGTCAGACAAAGGTATCAAAAGAAAAAATTACAGGTCAGAAAAATAGATTACGGAAAATACAGAATTTAATTACAGAAACTAAAAAGCTTCTTCGCAATAAAGGAAACAATCAACAAAATGAAATGGCAAGCAATAGAATAAAACATTTGTAAACCATTTCACCATTTTTGGCATTATATCTAAAATATTAAATGAACTCATCATAATAGCATGAAAACAAAACAAAACAGAACACGATTCAATTTAAAATGGGTGAAGGACCCGAATAGACATTTGGCCAAAGAATACATGCAAATGGTCAATAAGTATATGAAAAGGTCCTCCACATCATTATAAAGGAAATGCAAATCAAAACCACAATAAAATGTCAACAAACACTTCTTAAGATGGGCATTTTCAAAGAGACAGAAGATACATGTTCAGAATCTTGATACATGTACATGAATCTTGAGCCCTACTAGTGGAAATGCAAATCAGTAAAGCTATTACATAAAGGTATGTAGGTTCCTTAAAAATTAAAAGGATTCTGATATGGTCCAGCTATCTCAATTCTGGATATCCAAAAGAGACGAAAGAGGAAGTAAATTTATAGAAGAAATACAGAATATGAACAGATTAAAAAAAAAAAAAAACTAAGAATCACAGAGTGTAGAGCAGGTGGCTAACAGGAACTTGGGGGTAGGGAGAACAGTCAAAGGATGCCAACTTCCAGGTATACAATAAAAAGTGATGGGGAGTCTCTAAGGCACTATGATGCATAAATGTTGTGTTAATGTATTATGTTGTATTGTATACTTGAAATTTAAGAGAGAAGCTGATAAGTATTTTCTCCACACAAAATAACAGTGCGATGGTGACAATGTGAAATGATGGCTGTGTTGATTAACTGAATGTGACAATCTCTTAACAGTGAATATATGTATCAAATTATCATATTGTATACACACCCACACAGATCAGATAAAACTTAATAAAGCTGGAAAATAAGAATAAATATTAAGCACTAAGCAAATAAATAATTTCAACAATTTGGCACTTATTGGCAAATTATTTGCTGATTTCATTGATTTACTTCATCAGAACACCTCTAAATGTAAAAGTATTAAGGTAATTATTACAATAATGTCGAGTACTTTTCTAATGCTGCAAATTAAAAGCTCTCATTAACCCTAGAAAATATTTTGGAATAAAACCTTCAAATAGTCTAGGAATGAAAGAAAAACAGATAAAGAAATTTGATGTTATACATATTGAGAAATACATGCCTCTATAAACAAAAGATTGCATATAACATCCTAATTTCAAGGTAAAAAGTAAATTCCACAGCACATTTCAGGAATCATATTAAAATAGGATAGAATTTATGACAAATACTGTTGCCCTGGTTTTCCATGCTTCCAATTTGTATAAATTCACAACTGAAAAAAAATGCTTCTACAGGAAAATATTTTGTTGGTTGAGGAGGTGCAACCTCATATCCCCAAATTTAGTTATAAATGTCAGAAATGCTCTGGCTGATAATTACAGGATGAATCTAAATCATATAATAGCCTTTTAATCATTAGAGTGATCATAGTAATTTGAAAGGTGAATATAGCAAGAATGATGTTAACATAAAATTGTTGATATCAAAAACTTAAATTAATACTGGATCCTTTCCATCATTAATCAGGAAATAAATCTATCTTGCAAGAGGATTTTCTGAGAGCAGCTAATAACTGCTATCACACTTTCCTGAATCCATAAACCAAATATAGATAGAAGAGTGACTGATAGTAGGAGCCTGGAAGTGACAGTTCCCTCATGAATATCACCAGACCATGTGACCTCTATGGCATTAAGACTTGAAGGAAAATTATCTCATCATGAAATAATTCAGCAGTCAGCTTGATGAGTGTGCTCCAGTGAAAACGCACACATATCTGTGTCAAGCTGATTTTCTGCCATTATGCACATGTGTAGGGAGTTACTTTAAAACAGAAAAAAATGAATTTAATAAGAAGTTTTGTATAAGTATCAACAATCACAGACAATACAGTAAAATAGGTTCTGCAGTGAGAATAGGGCTAAACTTTGGCCTTTAAATCTAAGTCGCAATTATTACTGGTATACCCCAAATCACCACTTAGAGTTTACCAACATCTATCAAATGCTTCCCAATGCCAGTGACATTCCTTACTCTTTGAAGACACAGAAACACATTCCTACAGCATATTTTTTAATGTTTCTTTCTTTTTTAAATTGTCCAAATAACAAAGCCAAAATTATTCATTCATTATGATTTTTAACCAGTATGTTCTGCTCCAAGAAAAATCAGATTTAAATATTTTCTTCATCTCAATGTAGTACTCATGACAAATACCAGTGTCAGCTATGGGTTCTACTCTAGTACTTTGGGACCATGGGCAGTATGAAATAAGAAACAGTTTAGGAAAAAAACACTGAAATTGCAAATATACTGCATATATATTTTTTATTGACCCAACAGATCCACTTATTGATTTAACAGAAAAATATACATTGCTGTTCAAAGATATGCACATGCACACATATATGCAATATGTGTGTGTAAAAGATTCTCATTGCACAATATTCACTGAAGCAATACAACCTAAACTTTTGTGAATTAATGTTTCCTATGCACATGCAATGGTACACTACATAACTAAATAAAATGGATAAGGTAATTGTCTATGTATAGTTACGCAAAATGCATATACACATATTATATAGGTGTATACACAGAACTTGAGACATTTTCCTAGATGTGCTTTTTAAATGAATATAAACCTTCATCTATGGAAATTAAGAAAATTCATAGTCAAATACTAGCTATAGTTTGAATATTTTGTTTTAGGCCCCATTATGATGATCTCAAGTCAGAGAAGGGATTTGAACTACATTCTATTCCAAAATAGCAATGATCTCTCCTTCCCTACAGTTCAAGCAGAGAGGTGGTTCATACTCTGAAACCCAGAAAACTCAAGAGGTACAAAATGAGCTTTCTGGAGAAAGCTGGTAAGTCTTTTTTTTTTTTTTAAACAGGGTCTTGCTATGTAGTTCAAGTTGTCCTTGAACTCACTGTGGAGTTCAGAGTGGCCTTGAATCCTCAGTGATCCTGGCTCTACTTCCCCAGTGCTGGGATTATAGGCATGCACAACCACACTGGGGTGGTACATCTTAGCTACTAGCCTAAAGAAACAATTGGATGGTCAGTACTTAACGGCAGAAGTGACCAATAATCTCCAACTACAGTGTAATTAATGTTAAGTTTGCTTCAGTTGAACAACTTGTATGAAGACAGAGTTCAGACTGACACCAAAAGAGAATCTTGAGAAATATCACATAGGGACAGGATTTCCCTAGCTACCTGGAAAAGAAGTGAAGGACGTGAGATTGTTAAAGTTACACATGCAGTATTTATTCAAATCTAAGAAGCTCTTTTATCTCCTAAAACGTGTCTTGCAATTCAGGTGTTCATATAGTCTGGTAATGCCTCTCTTATTAATATGTTTTTGCCAAATATTATTTGAATAGTGCATCTTATAATCTGTGGCCTCTAAAAACCAAAAAATGATGTTTCATATCCAGAAAAATATACAAAATATATAGAAGCAAACATCCTTACTGAACAATGGAGTAGGAACAGATTAAACAAATAGGAGACTTTTAATCCTCATTTAATACACAACTAAAAGTTTAGATTAGTTAAAGGATATTAATGATTAATTGCATAATTAGGTAATTAGATCTCTTGGACTAGTTACTGATTGATTAATTCATTAAATAATGATTAATTCACGTCAACTAGATTAGAGGATTTGGGGGCATTTTGTTTTGTTTTGCTTCTGCTTCAGATATCTTTATCTTGATATACAAAATGAGCCTAGATTTCTCCTGTACTGGAGTGGATATTTAGGGCTCAGAATTTTCTCATCCAACCAAGGGGGAAAAAAACTGCTTGGTGCTTGAGGTTAATATTTAGCTATCAGAAATATTTTCAGTTCCAGAATCTCTTTTCATGCATCATAGATTATCTCTTATTTTTCACTGCATGGGATGGACAATTGGTACCTCTCCAAGCATTGCTGACATATACAGTAATTACTTTCTATTTTACTTAAATTCCCAACTTTGAACTCTTCCTCT
>RJWT010012431.1:0-22456 GCA_004365215.1 Cuniculus paca
AACTCCAGAGTTTCACGAAGATCTCTTCAATTATTTAGTGGTTCTGGTCAGTAAATGCAAGTGAGGAAACTCAGCGAAGACTTAGCTATACAGAAAATTAAAGTTAAAACTTTGCCAATAACTTTGTTGCTACCACAGTGGAGATGTATTTTGGTATAAGAAATTTAAGTATTGTTAATCATACTCCCTTTCTTCTCTGGAATCAGGTAAAGATTTTAACAGCTGGTTGATACAACCAGATAGTATCATGATAAAAAAAAATATTAGTTTCACATTTCACTGTTCTAAAAATGCTCCCATTACTATCATGTTTATAAATATTATTAAGTGCATATTCAGTTATTTTCTTGAACACAACAAGAAAAATTTGGCAACTTCAAAGTAGTGTAAAGAAAAAATTCGTACTCTTTTCATGAAATTTCCAAAATTTATAGCATTTCCCATGCTACCGTCTATACACCAAATTACACAAATGAATACAATTTATTATAAAATGCTTTTTTATTGATGATATATTACACGCTTTAAGCTTCATGTTTATTTATGTTGTCATTTGAGACATATCTTCTGTGACTCACATAAAAATAATATAGCTCATACTGCACCTTTATTGTCATATAGTTTTTGTTGTTGTTTGTTTCTGTTTTTCTTTTATTTTCTATTTTGTGGTACTCTACTGGAGACTGAACCCAGGGCTTCATACTCAGCCACATTCCCAGCCTTTTAATTTATTATTTATTTGTAATTTTTTGACAGGATTTAACTAATTTGCTAAATTGCTGAGGCTGATCTCAAGCTTTCAGTCCTCTTGTCTCAGCTCCCCAGAATTCTGGGATTATAGCTGCACACACCATGCCTGGCTACAGCATAGTATTTTTAGCAATTGGAAAAAGTGTCATGCTTCTCATGGTTTTCTGTTAATTTAAATATATAATATAACAAAGCACTTCTGTGAAACATTTTAGAAAGATTATGAATAAATATAAAACTTATAGAAAAAGATAAGGGTATTATACTCAAGTTAGAATTTAAATAGACTCTTCTGAAAACTGTAGAATACTGTGAACCACAATAAAGTATTAATTTTTTTGACAAAGACATGTTTTTATGTCAAAATATATGTGTATATTTTAATTCATATATTAAATACAGAATATTAATGTGCATGCTAATTAGGCATGATAACTCTAAAATCCAAAATATATTTTAAAGAAACTTGCCATTGTGGATGATATATATGTACATATATGGCGCACACATACACATATATGTATATAATCCATAAGTATATCCATATGCAAAGAAGTGTAGTAGAGGATAACCCTTAATCTATGGTTTACTGTATTTGGTATAAAGACAAATGACCCCAAGTTCCAGCATGCATATGACCATGCATTCAGTCTTTTAATGCATAGGTGCAAAATATCTGGTGGGTGCTGACCCATGGCATACCTTAATAGTTACACTCAGGTATAATTTAATTCCAAGAAAAAGATAAGAATAAAATTTAGGATTATGTCTAGCATTTGAGCAACAAATGATAACATTAAAAGTTCAAACTCAAAATTTCAATAAATACTCATTAAATTTAATATGAGCCCTGGAAAGTAAGGTGCTGGAAATGCGGACATTTTCCAAGAAATAAGATATCAGCAATCAAAATGAAGAGAGAGGGGAGTGAGTGAGAGCAAGAACAAAAGCAATGTAAGAGTAAGAGGGAGAGAGAGAGAAGGATGTGGAGAGAGACAGAGAGAGAGAGACAGAGACAGAAACTAGAACAAGAATTAAATCTAGAGCACCAGAATACTTGAAAAACAGTATTTTGGTCCGTTTACTCTCCTCAGAGAAAAGTCATCATTTGTCCCCTTTGTCAACTTCTGAAAAAGAGCTAATAAGGAATCTGAAATGATACCGTATACCTGGATAATATCATTGGTTCTCAATACATATATTTGAATTTATTTAGAATTTACTCTTTTAATTTTAACATCATATATATTTATGGGAAAAGGATGGTCTTTTGATACATAATTACATTGCTTAATGTTCCAATTAGAGTAAAGATATTTCCTCAAGCATCACTTCTTTGTGGTAAACCATTTAAAATTCTTTCTTATAAATTTTAAACATATATAGTACTATAAACATGGATGCACATATGTAGCTGTGGTATGATGATTTTAATTCATCAGGGAAGAAGCACAGAAGAATAATAGCTAGGTTGAAAGGGACTTCTATTTCTAGTGTTTTGAGAAATCTCCATACTGATTTCCACAGCGGCTGCACCAGTCTACACTCCCATCAACAGTGGAGGAGTTACTTATTCCTCACAGTCCCTCCAGCATTTGTTAATGTATGATTTCTTGATGATAGCCATTTTTATTGGGATGAGATGGAGTCTCAGTGTTGTTTTAACTTTCATCTCTTGATGACTGATGATGTTGAACATTTTTTCATATATTTATTTGCTGTTTGTGTGTCTTCATCTGAGAAGTGTGTACTCATCTTAGATACCCATTTTTTGATTGGATCTTTGAATTTGGGGAGTCTCATTTTTTTTTCAATACTTTCTATGTTCTAGATAGAAGTCCTTTGAAGGAAAACTGGCTATATATTTTTTTCCGACTCTGTGCATTGTTTTTTCACACTGCTGGTGATTTCTTTTGTTTCAAAAACACTTTTTTAATAAGATTAGATTCTAGTTGCTGATTCCTTATAGTATTTCCCATGTGGTTTAAATTTTGTTCATGAAGCTTCTACCTACACCTGTGTCTTTAAGATTTCTATCTATTTTCTCTTCCAGTAGACTTAGTGTTTCTGTTTTCAAATTTAGATCTTTAATTCATTTTGACTTTAGTTCATGGTGATGGACATGGGTCTAGTTTTAGTCTTTGACATGTAGAAAGTCAGCTTTTCCAGCACCATTTATTAAAGAGGCTATCTTTTTTCCAGTGAACATGTTTGTCCCCTTTGTCAAAGATAAGGTGACTGAGTGTATTTGGAGTTTTTGAGTTTTTTTCTTTAAAATTAAAGGAAAAAAACTGTAGTTATATGCGATATATAGGATGATGTCTAGAAACAATGCTAAAAGAAACAAGATGTAAATAAACATGTACAATTTGAATCTCTTTAAATAAGTTCAAATACAGATTTTAAAAAAACCATTCTGTCTGAAAAAAAAGCATATATAGTGGTTTTAAAAGTCTCTAGAAGATAAAACCGTAGTTAGTGATCCAAACTTCTAAAAATATTGTTATGTCTGAGCAGAAAAAGAACTAAAGCTGGTATAGAGAACCTAGCCTACAGGAAAAAAAAATTTCTGAAAAAAAAAAGAAAAAAAAAAGACAATGAACAGAAGGAAGAAATCACACAACCAAAGGAGAAGGGCTACTTAATAACAAGAAATTGCGCCTTTTAAAGTCCTATTTTTGAGGTACTCCGTCTGGAAATTATTCCCTGTCCTCACAAGGATCAGGGAAAAGAGACGAATGGGAAATCGCACGGAATATAAAGAACACTAAAACGCAGCACCGTGGACAGTGGATCAAAGTAAAAACCTGCATAGTTTTCTTGAAGAACCACATTTGTGCTTACTTGGTATTCAAATTTCTTTGCTCCTTTTTGTTTCTTTCTCATTTTCATTTTGTTAAAGTTTATTTTTATTGCCACATAGTTGCAGTACACTAATGATTACATTCATCACGCGGAGCAGATGGTACCAGTGTATTACTCGGCTTAGGTCATTTCGCTTCCCCTTCCTCTCGATTTCCTTCTGCTCCACCATCTCCAGGTCCCCTTCTCATGCTCTTAACATGCAAGATGCATGGAAGTCTGTAGTAACAATTGACTAGCATCACAAGGTCCAGGTGTTACACTGAATTTTAATGTATAGAAAAATTATTTTTATGAGCCGCAAACACTGCCTAGAAAACTGTTTTGGCAGCTGTCCAGTCAGTCTCTAGTGGACGGAAGTGGTGTATTTTCTTTGCTTGGCTTCCTAGCTAAGAATATTGTTGGAGTTTCTTTAGAGGGAGATTTGAGAATACAGAACCCATTATTTATTGCTGTATCTCCTTCTTAAAATCGTGGAAGATGTTGTATAATTATTTTTACCTTTTAACCTTCTAATAGTATTAGAAGTTAGATGTTGATTATTTATCTGTTCATCAGTCTTAACATAAAAAAAAACCCAGCATTTTCAGATTTCATAATTCACTTAAGTAAAACCAGAAAAGAGTACAGTACCAAGAAAACTTACTTCTCAAAGAGCTCTTTCTCACTGGGATCACACTCTGGCTAGCAGTGAATGAATTCATTCATACAACTGAATACCAGAAAATTCTGAAAATAATTCCAAATTCTAAAATGGGGTGTATTAGTTTGTTTTTCTAAAACTACTATACCGAAAGAGGATTTATAGGAAAAGAAGATGCTAAAGTATTGGTTAGCCTCTTGAAAACCAATGGTTTTGAAAAAAAAAAAAAAAAACTTTGTAAAAGTGTGAATGATGGGCTGGGGATTTAGCTCAGTGGCCTAAAAGCCTGCCAGGCAAGTGTGAGGTTGTGAGTTCGATCCCCAGTGCTGCCAAAAAAAAAAAAAAAAGTGTGAATGATAAACTGTTTCATTTTTCCCTACTTTGTATTTAATTTTTTTTAGATGTTGGCAGGATCTTTCAAATGCTAAGCATGTGATTTATCACTGAGCCACATCGCTCAAATCCTTGTTTTAAAGTTAGTATTATAATCAGGTGAAGTATAGTACAAAGATGAAGATTTTTATATGTTATCAAGTGTTCTCCATCTCTTCTAGTACTGAAAGATACTTTAATGTGTCTTCCATTCCAAACTTGCAAGAATTATATTTCTATATATGAAATCACCATATCTCAGGTATATTATGGGAAAGAAGATAAAGCTACTGCTGAAAAATTTGGTCAGATTCAGTTTTTGAATAAAAAAATAGAATCTTACTTCCTGAACTGAAAGAGAAGTTATGCATGATAAATGTCTGTAATACATTCATTGTGTTTGAATAAAGCATCCACTTGACTATGTAATATGCATCATTGTTCAGAAATTTAAAAGCATATAAAAAATAAACTTGAAGTGACATTAATTCCTTTTCTTAATACCAAATACTGAAGACAAATAATAAACCTAATAACTTGACAATATGTTCAAAATTATGTTTTAAGAACATGAAATTTAACATGGGCCTGATTTGACTTCAAACGGTTTTTAGTATGCACTACTATACTTTGTTAATCATAACTCATAAATTGCCTGGTAGATTAAGCATGTTGATAATTCAGTAAATACTAAATAGTATTACTAAATACTTTAGTAAATAAATAGTACTACATGCAAAATCTAAATCAAGCTACATGGAAATATTTTGTGTAGTATGTAGCTTTGCTTAAGAATTCCTTCCATATAACACGATTTTGACAGAATGTTACCTTCTTCAATCACTTCTAAACCATCTTTAGAAAGGAAAGTCAAGAGAGTTGAAAGATTTTTTTAACTGTTTGATGAAAACTTCATCACCTTTCCTTTGATGTGTAACATTCTCTTGAGAGTCAAGGGCAACTCTGATGGAGATTGGCAACGGAGATCTGAGTGTTGAAGTTCTACAATTTTTCCTCGTATTTTTTTGTCAGTAAATACTGATGAAAGCCTTCAAAAACAAAGCTTCTCAATTAATGATTTTTAATGTTTATCTCTGTTTAATCGAATTTCATTTATTACCTTGTTTTATGAAGGAAATGATACTAAGCACTTTTCAAATATGAGAATCAATAAATTCATAAAGACTGATTTTTATACAACTAAGAATATACTGCTATCAGAAAATTTTATTAGTGTATCCTGGCTGATAATTTCTTTCAATCATTAAAAATAATAGTAAGCATTTTGATATTTGATCAGATCCAATATTTTCATAAAACCTGTGAACTTTTCATGAATGAAAATTACACATAACTGAAAAGGGCATTATGTTGAAAATTACCTAGTAGTATCATATATCCTATACCTCAATTATATGACATATTGTTTTGGCTGTGGAAAACAGTTGAAGTAACATGTTCTGTAAGAAAGTGGATCTCTTTGAAAGGTCTTCAAATCAATGAAAAAATTATTCATAGACCTTTATCCCTGATTCCTGTTAAACAAGTGGTGCTTTAAACTCTAAAATAACAAATCAAGAGTTGGGTTCATAGTTAGTAATCAATGGCAATGAAAAAGAAATAGGAAAAATAATTTAGGGTGAGGCCTTAATGCAGAACTGTTGAAAGTCAGCTGTTTCCAATTATTTTATAGAAATTACTGTTACTAATGTGTCATAGATATAGGAAGAAAAGTGCAGCCCAAGTGAAAAACAGTCAAATTAATCCAACTTTGAGGCAGGTTACTGCTCCTTATGAATTGTATCAAAGAATTCCATAACATATCAATTGATGAAAACTTGTTTTAACTAACTTGCAATGGCTTCTAATTCACATATGTCTATGTTTCTTCTTCATGTTTGTATGGATGCATTTGAAATGGGTTCAGTTTTTAATTTCCTTGTTGAAAACATTTGATCACTAATCCATGCACTAAAGACAATTATGGATTGTAAAGGCTGAAGTTGCTTTTGTCATTTCCACTGCAAATTGTTTAATAGTGCACTCACCACCCTTCTTTCTTTTTCAGCTCCAAGGCATTTAATTCCTGGTCCCCAGTCCCCTATTGCACTGAAGGTGTATTTCTGTTCCAATACTTTCCACAGTGCGCTGTCAGCTTTAACAGTTCCTGTGAGCCTAGGAGAAAAACTTGCAGCTCTGAAATAGATTTCTTATTATAGTTGATATTTTTGTCTTTTGTCATTCCATAGTTCGTGCTTAACATAATGCTGGGCCATTATTGTATCTCAATATATACTTTTGAAATAATAAATAGCGTAAGTAATGTGGATTTCTGAAAGCACCTTACTGTTGGAAATAAGTCAATCTTTTTCCCATATTCATATTATCTAGTGAAAAAAGAATATGCAAATCCCTGAAGTCTAGAATCATAGTTAATTTAAATGTATTTAAGTAAAATGGGCAACAAACCAGTCAAAGGGTATGTAAGTTGAAAAATGTTAATGGTCTTACATGAGAAAAAAGTAAAAATCTGCTGCTGTCCATTTCGTATTTTTTGTCTTTTACAAAAAGTGTTTTCATGTTTGAAATAATCTTTGACCACCAAAAGAGTACAAAGATAATTATTTATTTTTTTAGAAGATTTAAAATTTAAACTTTAGTTATTACATCCATTAAAACTCTATAAAAGTATCACATGGTACCTTAAACTTTGTACAATTTTTACACCAATTGAAAAGAAAAGCACATTAAAATATTATGGGTAAATATTTTTTATGGTGTCAGGAAGGTTACAAATTTTTATGGTGCTATTCTTCAATGTTCACCTATTTATTTGAGCCGAATGATTAAAAAGACTTTCTTTTCTCTATTGAATTGCCTTGTCAACTCTGTTCATAATTAATTGAGATATATGTGAAGTTAATTTCTGTGAGTTACATTCTGCTCCATCATTAGATTTATGTATAATATATCAATCATCTACTTCCCTGATTACTATAACCATATGCAAGTCAGATAAACCTTCCTTTTTGCTTTTATTTTCAAGATATCTTGTGATTTTTAAGATTCTTCATATTTTGTATAAATTTAGTAATAGTTTATCAGCTTTTCCAAAAATAAACAGTTATTTTGGTTAGATTTGCATAAAATATATAGCTTATATTTTGAAGGATGAACATTTCGGTAACATTGCACCCTCCAATATGTATATTATATATCATTGTTTACCTGTGTTCTTTTTCTCCAGTGAGTAATAGCTTGGTCTTGCACATTTAAATTTTTTTCTGAGTAATTACTTGTGATGCCTATATTTGTTAAATTTCACATTCTAGTTATTTTTCACAAGTATATAGAAATACAACTTATAATTCAGATGTCCAGTCTTTCTAAATTCCTCACTTTAACTACTTATTACCGTGTTCAAACTTGCAATCTTCTTGCCTAATCCTCCCTGAGAGCTTTGTTAGTCTTTTATTTTTTTTTGATCTTAAAACTCTTAAAATGAAGAGTAAGTATGCAGTTCACTGGAATGTTAGCCTAACATTATGAAGCTCTACGTTCAAATCCTAGAATCACAAAATCTTAAATAAATAAAACAAAATAATTTTAATAAATGAAGTTTGATATCTCCATTATTATTCCAACTATTGCATGTCTTTCATATGACTTTTTGTCAGCTAATGTGAAAATTATGTAGTATGATAGTGAGTTATAGAACTGAAGGATGTAAACCCCACCAAAGTATCAAAATATATTCTATGTCTTTGTTTTGTTTGTATTGTGCCTTTGCTATACTGGGGGTTGAATCCAGAGCCTTTTCACTAAGCTACATCCCTAGTTCTTTTTATTTTTTTATTCTGAGGCAAAGTCTCCTTGACTCAATAAATTGCCCAGACAGGAATTGCACTTTTAAACCTCCTGCTCCGGGCTCTCAGACTGCTGGGATTACAGGTATGTGCCAATCATACCAAACCACTTAGACTCTTTTTAGATAAGGAAATCATATTTGGGAAAAAAAAGCATAATAAATAATTCCTGGGAACTACATGTCTATTGTGCACATGTCTAATCATAAGTAGTAAGGATCTGTTTAAAAAGAGATGTAATGCAACTATCATTATCAAGTCAATTCATTTTTCTTGCTGTGAACTATTCTTGGGTATTTCTCAATGGTAACATTACATAGTAACTTAGAGCTCAATTTTGCTGCCTTTTCTATTCTTCATTTTTAGGAAATAAAGATACAATTGAAATGGAAGTCTAATATACAGAAACTTATCCCAGTGCCCCTCTTCCCTTAGCAATTAACATATAACCTCACATTAGTAGTCTTCTTTGGAGATAACTATACTTGTTAAATGATGAATTTGCTTCAGAAATTTGTCAGTCTTTTTATTTCAAACAGATACAGACAATGAAACAAGACACATTGTTCTAAAGAAGAAATAAACCATCTTCTTACCAAGGCCACAGATTGACTGTTCTGATCTATTTCCACTCTTTACCCACTTAAGGTAATTCACTTTCATTTTCCACAAAAGGAGATTTAGAAGTACATCAAAGACAAACTTGAAATTGGGTTAACCCCTTTGTTCTCAGTGTCTGCCACATGACATAAGCCAGCTCTGTAAAGAATGGATAAGCATGGAGCTCCATGTATGACCTGATTTCAGCAAACCCAACTGAAATGCTTGAAGAAATGCGTGGCCGTATTTGTTCATTCATTTTATTTCTTTTTGTTTTCTAATTAATTAGTGGAAACTGATTCACTTCTGTATACTAGTTAAGTCTAATTTGTGTAATACTCTTATTATACCAATTCATCAGAATCATAATTTGCATACTTTTTAACTTCAAAGGAAGCATTTTGACTTCACATCACTTGCCTTGCCATCTATACTCAATTTCATTTCAGATTTATTTTAAGTTAACATGATTATTCAGAACAGGAAAATTTATTTTTAAGGATTCACTTTTTAGGGAAAAATAAAGTAATTCTGTGTACAACTTTAAATATAAACTAGCTAATTCAACTAAGTAAACAACTTTGAGTAAATACGACAAACCAAAAGTTGTGAAAGATCACACTATCTGTGGTAACAGATTTACTCATCTGACACGTCTTCTTTTGCATTTTTCAGCTCCAAACTCAATTCATTTTCACCAATTTGCCTTCTCCATGAGTTGGCTGTTCTGTACTACAGATGTTTTAAAAAATAAGTTTGAAGGAAAATGTGAAAAGTTTCTGCATATTCTAGGTGTGGAGAGGTGCATGCAACATTGACAGTGCCACCAGCAGAAGTGGATGAAGAGGAATTCCCTTCCTCACAGCCTTACACTGTCTCCATTGGAGCTGTGCTCTCCAGTCTCTGGATTCCTAGATGTCAAGAAACTACTGCTTTGACAGCGAAAGAAAAGAAAAAGTAATTTCATTTTCTTTCACGACTGACACCTGTGACAAAACACTGTTTAATAAAAAGATGGGTAAAAGATTTATTTAACTAAGGTTTTATGTGACATTGGAAGTTTCAGAAATGAAGACCCAAAGACTCAGTGAATGTGTATTTTATGCTTATAGTCCGTTGAGAGTTGACTGTCTTGTTGAAGTGTGACTTCAAGTGTGGATTTCAACTTCCCACAACTTTTGTAAGCAGAGTTCCTTGTGATAAGCCTTTGGGGTTCAATAACTAGTATTCATTCGTGAAATGAATCCTCCTGGATCCAGGTTCTGAAACAAGACTAGGATTCACATAAACATGTTCATACACATATTTATTACCAGGTACAGCTTATTTTCACCCTTATTTGAGGATTATTTCCTTTTCTGAGTGGGGAAGGATCTTGTGTTGAGGCAAATTCTAATTTACACCAAGTTCTTATTGTAGGAGGAGTGGAACTGTGCTCTTTTTGTGTTCTTTCCTGCTTGAAAGTTCTTGTAAAAATTAAATAATGAACAGCATAGTCAAGCAGGATAGAAAAACATTTTTATTAGACTCGTTCTCATTCAATCCCTTCCCCCCACCATTATCTGTTGACTGTTTCAGTAACTTGGAATTAGTAATCCTGTCAATTATATTATAATCCAGTACCGCTTGGTGACCTAAGCAAAGAGCTTTATGACCACTTTACAAAATGCCCTAAAATAAAATCGCCAGAGAGGACTCACAAAGAAAAGACTTCTCTCACCATTGCCAGGGGTGGGGGTGGGGTCACTGTGAAAGATTCCCTTGCCTATGGCCCTAAGAAAAGATTTTCCATGTCTCAACGAAAGCAGACTGACCTGGAGTAGAAGGAATAAGGACTAAGACTATGATGTGACAGGCAAATCTGTTTTCTAAAGTAATTGGCCTCAGCATGAGATGGAAAAAGTCTATTCCAAAGGTTCAACTTAACAGGGAAAACTGGTGGTTTAAACAAATTTAATTTTAGTCAATACTTTGAGTTAGGGGCAGGCTGGTATAAAGATTATGAAAAATATCTTAGTATTATAAAATGAATTAATTTATTGGTGTGCTCTGGGTGCTTCAAAAGATACATGTTTGTCAAAGCTGAGATCATGTATACTTAAGATCTGGACATCCATTTGTATATAAAAGGAAAGAAAAATAAGTGGTGAGATTTAATGATATGCATAATATTTTTGGAAAATGAGACCGTTATTGAAATTTACTTTGTAAAACAAAAATAAGATAAAATGTTAAATGGCTAGAATGATGCACAGATAGGTAATGAGGTACAGTGAGATGTCAATGGTAGAGTCTTGATGGATGTATGGAAGGGGATTGTAATAATGTTTCAACTCTGCTATATATTTTTGAACTTTTCCATAAAATATTAGCAAATAGTATAATCATTTTTAAAAAAAAATAGAGGCTCAATAAGTGCTTTATGAATGTTATAAAATTTGAAACAAAAACGGAAATAGATAATTGTATTTTCTTTGGCAGTAGAAAGATGAGCAGCATGGGTAGGTATGACACATCCAAAAAGACTGCCTCCAGAATCAGCTTCACTACTATCCTTGAAATAACCTTGTTGAAATCAAATATATGATAATACACAGATAAAGATACAACCCATGTCTTCACACAATTGTATTGTGAAGATTAATGTTCAAATTACTATGCAAATACAAATTTGTATTATTCAAATTAAGGACTCCATTTAATAACACTCCAGGAATACACAAATTCAAAGCTTGCCTTTTAAATACAGATTGCAAGGTCAGAAAGTGAAGTTTTTCTCTAATCCCTGGAGTTATTTTTTTCTCTTCTATTTTAGGCTGGCATTAATTGCTGATAAGTGGTGGCAATTTATTAGAAGCAGACAGTATTGTATCTAACCAGTGAAGCAGAGTAAAGCATTGTTAAGCAAAAACTCTTAGATCTGATGGAGACTAGTACAAAACAGCATACAGGCAGCATTCCAGTTAATATCCATTAGAAAAAGGAAGAGACTAGTATGACAACTCCAAAACATGTTCCTAAAATAAACATATTGAAGTTAGAAAATATATCAGAAATTCACCGGTGCTTACTGACAGAAGTGAGAACCAGTGCATTTTTGTATTGAGGCATAGCAAAATAACAAGATGACTACACTGATAGTAACCTAAAACACATAATTCGTGGGAATGGCATTATAACATTTAGTACGGTATAGTTTCTCTGGTGCAGGAATAGAGATCCAGGTAAAGTTACATCTTCTGTTCAGGATGTTTCCAGTTGAATTTAGTCTTGGAAGAGATTACATTCTTACCTGAAGTTCAGAGTTCACTACCAAGTTTGCATGACTTTTGACTGAATTCAGTTTCTTTTGATGAACAGAGAGTTCCTGTATCTGGAAGCTGTTGTTCAGAAGTTGTTCTCATGCCGTAAGGACGAGTCTCAGGTCTTGGTCAGAAGCACCTCTTATGACAGAACCATGCTCCTCTAAAACCAGCCAAAGATTGTCTCAGTAGCCTGCTGTGATGTATGCAGTCTTACAGAGTGTAACATAATCACTGAAATGACAATTCCACCATACTTAGAGGTTCTACCCACTCTAATGGAGAAAAATGTACCCAGTGGGTATATTGGGTCTCAGAAATCATATGGGACATCACAGATTTCTGCTGAACACAGATAGGGATGTTTTCAACAAAACAAATATTGTATTGATTAGGAAAATCTCTCTAAATCATGTTCATTCAGTTTATCAAAGAAGATGAGTTGTTCATTTGTAGAATGAAGACAATACTTAAATGCTGGATTATCATTGACTCTGATAAAGCCAAGGGGGTGCAAGCTAAATAAGAGAACTGAACTCCAAAGAGAAAAAGAACATGAGTAAACTGTTGCTCTGGAGTTTTACTATTTCTACGAAATCTGTAACAGATAGATGTTTGTGAAGAGAAACACATAGTGCATACACATCCTTGGGGCTGTAAGAGTTGAGACATAAACTCAGTAGGTTCAAAGACCAGAGAAAGGCATGTAATAATGCGTTTTTTCATTCACTTAGTAAACATGTTTTCATTGTATCCATTGGCCTGGCATCATTTGTTGTCATTCTGTTGCTGTGTGAAAGTGAAAGAGACAGTCCTTGCTTCTCAGGAAAACACTCCTTACTATGAAAATATTCAAGAAGAGAAAAAAATGATGGAGGTATAGACAGGATTTTCTAGCTGCATAAATGAGGCACCTAACAGATACTACTTTTCAGTGAAATTTTTTTAGCAATGGAGGCACACTTTAGCAGTAAATACAAAATCACATTGGTACCTTCAGTCACTAGTGAATTTAGCAAATTAACTCCTGACACAATTAACATATTTAATTAATAATTTATGAATGAAAAACAGAAAAATATAATATCTGAAATTTAATATGTATCAAATATACCTAACGGTAGATTGGAGATGAGAAAAATAAATCAATAAACTTGAAAAGAGATTGGTAGGAATTGTCTGATTAGCAGGAAAAAGAGACCCTAATGAAAGCAGTGAAAACTGAATGGAGGCTCAGTAGTCATCTCAGAGAACAGAGAGAGAGAGAGAGAGAGAGAGGAGAGAGAGAAACTTGCAAACATTCTCAACATTTAAAATTAAAGTCTCAAGATATCTATCAAAGGAAACTGATTATCGATAAGCATTTTAAAAACAACAAATATTGTACCTAGACAGATCTTATCCAGAGGTTGAACATAAAATTAAAAAATATATATATAACTTGAAAGTCCTGGAAGGGGAATTTTTTTTAAAAGCCTATGATATTCAGGAAAGCTATGAAATGAATTGTAGTTGACTTCTCATTAAGCATAGTGAGGACTAGAAAGAGGTAAATAGAAAGTCATATTTAAAAAATTGAAAAAAGGCCCCAAAATTTAGAATCCTATGTTTAATAAAAATACCTTTAAAATGCAAGCAAATTATGATATTTGCAGATAGTCAGATACGGGAGAATGTGAGACTGGAAGACATGCTCTGAAATAAATGTTCTGCAGCAGCGTTCACCACAAAAGGAAGTAGTGCTAGGGGGAAACTTGAATACACAGTAAACTTGGAAGAACACAATTGACTGAATGTGTCCAGATGTAAAAGACTGATTCTTTTCCTAATTTGTGTAAAAGATATCTGCTTGGTTAGGATAAAAACTTCACCATGGTTTTCCAAGGAGAGTGGAACAAAAATCTAGGAACATATAACAAAGAACGTGTGAAAATTGCACTGTTTCAGGGTTTTATTTATATTTCATGTAAGTGTCACAACATTAACTTTAATTAAAATGTGATACAATTAAGGGTGTATTCTCTAGAGTTGCGTTTCTGAACCAGTGGCAGAAAGGGTTGCAATCCCTATAAAAATTATAGTTATTATTATCTTCTACATTCTTATAGGGTCGGTACATAGTTAATTCTACTATAACTACATAGGAGACAAATTAATTCACTGTACCCAATGAATGCCTTAGGTCTTAAGTCACTTTTTTTTTTTCTCTTTATTCCTGGCTCTTGGGATCAAACTCACGACCTCACATTTGCCAGGCAGGTGCTTACGCCACTGAGCTAAATCCCCAACCCTTGTCTTTTTGAGACAGGGTCCTGCTATGCAGTTCAGGCTGGCCATGCACTCACTTTGTAGCCCAGGCTGGTTTCGAGCTCGCAATGATCCTCCAGCCTCAGCCTTCTGAGTGCTGGGATTACGGGCGTGTGTCACCACACCTGGTTTAAATCACTTTTTCCATAAAACTTGGTTGAGTAAATCTGCATTAAGTCAAAGCAAACGATATATTCTCTCACTCCATGTAGCCTTCCTAAACAATACCATCCAGGTCTATAATTTCACCCAGTATCCATATCTCCCAAATATTTAACACCAGCATGCATCTTTCTGTAAAAAGTATATTCTGCCATATGTACTTATTTTATACTATTAAATATTCCCCTATGCTCATTTCACCTGAAAGTCTACATATATAAGACATGCCATGTCATTTCCCTCTCCAAATGTACTATGATGAGCTTCTTGTCTCAGGGAATGACAATGTTTCCTATGTATTGCAAAAGCCAGGCACCATGGCCGTGTTCTTCACTCACCCCTTCCCTGTCCTTTATCTGGAATCTCATCATACCCATAGGAAAGACGCCAAGGTCACCTCCGAGTTGCTGAGGAGTTATGTTCTCACCATCTTCTGAAGCCATTAGGACTGCAGTGCAGATGCATAAACGTGATAATATAAAAGCTTTGCTTGTCTATCTGGCTCTGTATGATTACAAACACGTTCATAACATGTGATATAATTTGTAATAGTGTACACGTTGTAGTATCACGAAAACCCCACCTGAGACTTTAGATATTCCCTCCAACACGCTGTTGGCAATACCTTGAAAAGCTGCAATGTCTTCCTTGAGATACCAGAAAGAGCATTTTAATGAGTACCTCCAGTTGGGCTGTTATGTTATCTTCAACATACTGTTTTACTGTTGTGTCAAGTAAACCTACTTCATCAAGACATTTGAGGTTGTTTTAATTCCTTGCAAATTTACTTCATCAAACAAGTTACAAATTGATCTTACCTTAGATAGAAAATAGATAATGAACTTTTATAAAAGAACCCTGCAGAAGGAGACAATATGCATCTTAAGTCAATGTGTACCATGAATGGGATAGTTTAATGACATGATAAGGGACATTGTGCATTGGGTCAGAAATATTTTAACCTTAGTTGTCTTGTCCAGTTATGTATATGAATGCATAAGAAAGTATAAATGAATAAGAAATAATTGAGGATATAGGTTCAACTAAATATAACTTGATTTTATTCCCTATCTACTAAATCCATTTATTGTAAACCTGTCTACTCTCTTCCCAGTCAGAAAATATTATGGGCCATGTAAAGACTAATTAGCAAGAACAAAATGTAATTGGATAGAGGATTGAAAAGACATTAATCCTAATCAGGTAATACAAGTCCTAGCCGTCACAGACACATCGATTTGTTCATTTTCTACATTAAAGAGAACAATCAAAGTTTCAGGGTTAGATTGTAAATATAAAAGGTCAGTAGCACCTTTTCTTTTCTCTTAGGACAAATTTGTCCTTATAGTAAATTATGGGCTTGATCGGAAAATTTTTATCAAATTGGACAAGGAAGACTCATTGATGCCTGAGTGAAGGATAAAAGAATTATAATCTGTTGGCAAAATCTTGTGATACGAAATAAGTGATAAATCTCCAGCTTGTTGGGGAAAATTAAACTTTGAGTAAGGTTAATCTTCTTGCCAATAGAAACCTACCTGTTATCTCATTGTTCTTTTAAGGGAATTGAAGTGTTATTGTATCTCGGTTGATAAAGGTGACATCACCACTGGAGAGACTTTGTTGATCAAGTGTCTTTTGTGGAGACTACAGGGGCAGTAACTTGGCTAAGCAGAAGGGCCCAGAGATTTTGTTTGTCGCTTGAGTAAATAAATATTGAGATGCTGTTTTGGCATTTGCTTCAGCTGTAATCCTCTCAGAGAAGCAGAGAGGGAGAATCAAAAATAATTGATCTGCTATAGTCTCGTCAACTGTCATACATGGCTATAAGAAGTCTGCTTTTCAAAGTGGTTACAATATAGCGGCCAAAATCTACCATCACACAGGCTGACTTTGCATATCACTGCCAATTTTGTGACAGAAGGTTGACTTCATCCTCTTACAGAAGACATCAAAATCCACTGACTATGTATCCCCACTCTGGTTTAGCTCTCCGTGGAAATCGGAGCAGTGTCCTCCCTCAAAATCCAATGAGAACTTCTAAAAGTGAAACCCCGAAGTCACAACTAAAATCAGGTTATTTGAAAGATAGAAAAATATAATAGACTACTTGCTTTAAAACTCTAGCCCAGAAATAAGATTTTGTTCTTTTGTGAGCGGGCTATAGCTGAAGTTGCAGACTTAATAAAACACCACGTATCTTGATAACAGATATAAAAAAGAGAAAAACTTTAAATGGAATAAAATGATATAATATTTGCTATATTAAGCATTGTATCAGATGGGAGTTAAGAATGTCAAACTGTGATGCTATTTTGCTAAATGGAATTTTAAGAAATTCAAGTACCTTTTTCAAGCAAAACCCTCATGTGGAAAATGAAAACTACAAAATCTTAGTATTTTTCTCATGTAAAGCTATGACTTGCTATATTATTAGTCACATTATTCAATGTATCTATATGTTAAATTTCTGCTCCATATTTAAAGTGTTTTCCAGTTCGTCTGTCCTTGACTACTATCTGGGTGAATCACTACTTGAAAGATGTTAGAGAAAATGTAATTGTGAATTAAATAACCACAGATTGTGTATCATTTAGAAGCAAGTTGTATTTTTATTTAATATTTAGAATTAAGTCCTACTGCAAGTATTTTAAAAACACAGATTCTTAAAACTGGAGGAAAATTTTTAGCTGTACAACAACACATTGCAGAATTGGTTCTCATAGTTCACCCAAAAGTTCTCCTAAAGCACAAAATAGTTAGAAAAAACAATTAAAATAGTGATGCACCTGCTGACACATGAACTATTGTTAGGAAAATGTTCAGAACAATCCTGTGTAGTGCATTATCATTCTCATACATAGACTAATTGATTAAACAGACAAAGTTTTTTTCATGTTATCTTGACTTGGAGCTCTTAAGGACAGTGAAATTCATTTGTTGGTTAATTAAAACAGCTCTTTAATAAGAATCAGTATTTATGTTGCAATCCTGAAGATTTTCAATATTTTGCACTATTTCTTGTTAATTATTAACATTTTACAAACATTCATGTTAACAGGTATGGGGAAACATAATCAACAAAGAGCAGAAATTTTAAAAAATAAATATATAGATGGAGAACAATGCAATCAGAATGGGACCAGAGTCTGTGGGGAGATAGGCCAGGATGCCACCACTGGAACTCTTGTGAAAAAACACAGAAATATTGACATAGTGAGATTTATTCCTAAGATTATAGACTTGTTTCTCTCCCTCACACCTTAAAAATAACATCAACAAGACTCCAGTATAATAGAAATAGATTGCAGATGGAAGATCGGCAAGATACCAGACTTTGTCTAAAGAGGAATAATTAGGAACTTCAAAGACAAAAGGTAAAAGGAAAGAAGAAGAATTTAAACTCTGGCACTGGTAGCTAAAGAAAACCTTAAAACAACATCCTTCACAATTATATTAGCATTAGAATCAAGCTAAACGCTTGTATATATCAATTCTCATTACACAAAATGTGTCAACTTTTAATGAAAAATTCAAAGGTATGATGGAAGACAGGAGAAAACATGATCTGAAGAAAAGATGCAAGAATGAAAAAGAAATTACATAGAAATGAAGTTCTACAAAAAGAATTTATAGTAACTATAATTACTATAGTCATTGATCTAATGGTAGGGAATGAGAAAAAAATGAGTGATATAGGCAGAAATATTGGAATTTTAAGGATAAAAGCAAATCCTGGAAGTCAAAAACATAGTAAAAGAATCAGCAATACCTTTGAGGATTTTACCAGTGAATATGACATAGCTGAGGAAGGAATCAATGAGTCAGAAGATACTCCAATGAATGCATCTCAATCTGAAAAGGAAAGGGAAAATAATGCCACTAACGATCACAATATCAAAGAAGTGTGGGGCTCTATCAAAAGAGTACTATGCTTATGACTGCAATACCAGGTGTTATAGATGCCCCTCCCAAGCCTCATATAGTCATGGAAGTGGCTAAATCTAGCATTTGTGGTTGACTTGTCTAGCGCTGGGATTGGCGGTGTGAGTTCTGCACCCACCTAGGGGTGGAGCCGACATACAATGTAAGGTTGGAATGGGGGCGGGTTTTCCTCTTTGGTGCGATTTGTTCTTGCCACTTGCAGCCGCCATGAAGGGCTGCCTTCTTTTGCTCTGGCTGCTGCCTTGAAGTGTTGCCTCAGTGCCATGCCACCTTGCCTTGGAGTCAGCTGATTATGGACTGAAATCCCCAGAGACTGTAAGCTAAATAAATCTTTTCTTCCCTAATTTTGGGTGTCAGGTGTTTGTCTCAGCAACGAGAGAAAAGTAACCAAGACACCAGGAGAGTAAAAAGTAGGGGGCCAGGGAAATAGCTCAGCAGTACAGCACCTACCTAGCAAAAGCAAGGTCCTGAGTTTGAGTCCCAGTACTGGAAAATAGAAGAAGAAGAAGAGCAAAAAGAAAGGGGAGGGGAGAGTAGAAAATATGTTTCAAAAAATAATGAATTAGAACTTTTCAAAATTAATGGTAAGTATCAAATCACAGGCCTAGGAACAAGAAACAGAACAAAAACCAAAAGAAATGTACCCAGTAATGTCATATTCACTCTTCAGAAAACTGAAACCAAATGAAATCTTTAAAGAGTCTGGGGTTTGTGAAGAGGAAACCACTTTACCATACTGGAATAAATATAAAAGCTACAGTAAACTTCTGTCAGAAACAATCCAAGACAAGTCACAGTGAGGTCAAATACTTAAAGCGATGTTACAAACAAACACAAATCTAGAACTCAATATCTACCAAAATTTTGCTGTATAACTTCAGCAATAAACATTTTCTAAAAGAAAACCTGATGTAAAGTATCATGGATAGATTTGTCTTACAAAAAATGTTAGACAAGTTAGTTAGGCAATAAGAAAAGTAGGAAGCCAGTAACCTAATTAATGGATTAACCTATTGATAAGCACATAGCTTAACAGATTAGTAGCAAGTGGGACCTATTTGGAGGAAGGGGATATTTGGGGGCTGACTTTGGAGACTATATTTGGTTCCTTTTCTCTTAACCTCTCCCTCCGTTTCTACATCTCAGACCCATGACTTGAGCAGCTTTGCTTTGCCACACTTTCTATCAGGATGTTTCTTCCTTGGAAAGATCCAGCTACATACTAAAACCTCTGAAACTGTGACCCAAAATAAACGACCCCTCCTTTAAATTTCAGGTATCAGATATCTTGTCCTAGCAACTGGAAAACCAACACATACAAATAGCATAAATTATTCTATGTTTATTATTTTATATTTCTTTATTCTTAACTGGCCTAATAGAGTATTTTATACTAATATTAGCAATACGTTTGGTGATTAGTACATACAGATAAATTTCACAAGAAGCCCAAGAGAAAGATTGGAAAGACTCTTTTAGAAGATAAGTGCACTATATTCTTAGTGTGAACTGCATATAAAACATCACTTCCAGTGGGGATGTGACTCAGTGGTGTAGCACCTGCCTGGTAAGTACAAGGCCCTGGGTTCAATTCCCAGCACCAAAACAAAACAAAGCATCACTTTCAAATCCAGTAATACCTTGGTTTGCACATAAGAAGCAATACAATTGTTTTTGCAAACAGAAACATTCAGCAAAATTTGGTTCTGTTCATAAACATGGCATAATGTGACAGACACAACTACAGTCATAGTCTCTGCATGACCCTGAACGTCACTGTCTTCCTCAGAATCATGGAATGAATTAAATTCATGAACCAAGGTACTACTGTGTTACAGTATGGAGAGTGGAGAGAAAGGGCACCTTTGCAGTGGAAAAGCCTGATGAACACTATGTGGGCCACATGATAATGGTCAATAACAAGAGAAATAATTCAGGTTGATAATGTGTTTCTTCTGCATGACATGATGAAATAGTACCTCACCTGTGTTCTTTTCCTCCCTCAAACCCATAACCCCGGTTATAAAGACAGAAAAATAGAAGGAAATTTTTCATAAAGGGACATTCTTTAACATTCCTGAACCAGTCATGTTCAAAACTGTCCAGGACATTAAAACCAAAGAAAACTAGAGGCATTTCATTGCCAAGAAGTGTCTAGGGAGATCTAAGAAGTAAAGGCAATGAGATATCTAGATGGAGTCCTGAATCAGAAAAAGGACATCATATCCAAACCAGAAAATCTGACTTCATTTGAATATTAGTCAATGATCAGAGAGTAATTTTAATTCAATGCTTGTGACCAAAGTGCTATATTAATCAATGTAACAATAGGCTAATAATGGATGCTAGTAATAGGTTAAACTCTATTTTGATATTATAGCTTCTCTGTCCAATCACTGAAACAGTCTACGAATCCTTTTTAACATTGAAAAACAAGTCTATTCAAAGAAATGAAAGATTTTTCCTACTTTTAAGGAAACAATATTTCTTTTTTATTATCTATTCACCCATTAATGGCACTTATGTTTTTTTATTTTAAAGAAAAAAACCCAGAAAAATCAAGAAGCAACAAAACCATCAAAAAACAATAACAAAAGCAAAATGATGACAACAACAACAGACAATAACAACACAGGATTTCAAAACAAGATGATAGGAATTTAACAATGATTGTTACAGTACATATTTTTTTGTATTCAAAATAGTTGTTCAGGTTACCAGATATAGGCATGCAAACAGATCAAACAATATAATTTCCCTTTAAGCAGTTTCTTTCCCTTTTACTTTATCTGGGGTAACTTTTGAATTTTATTTACACACACTGAGCCACCTTATCTTTGACAAAGGGACCAAACATGTTCACTGTGAAAAACACAGCCTCTTTAACAAATGGTGCCAGAAAAACTGGCTTACCATATGTCAAAAACTAAAACTAGACCCAGGCCTATCACCAAGCACTAAACTAAAGTCAAAATTGATCAAAGATCTAAATAATAAAACAGAAACAGTAAATTTTCTGGAAGAAAAAGTAGGTAAAAATCTTGAAGAAACAGAGGTATGCAAAAAGTTCATGAACAAAAACCAAACTACACAAGAAATATTTCACAGAATCAACAACTGAGACCTCATCTTATTAAAAAGTTTTTGCATGTCAAAAGAAATCACCAAGAGAGTGAAAAGAAAACCCACAAATTGGGAAAAAAGTCAGAGCCAACTGTCCCTCAGATAAAAGACTCTCATCCAGAACATATAAAGAATTAAAAAAGAGACTTCTGGGAAGATGGCAGAACAGTAAGCAGCAGAGTAAACAGTCTCTCTGAGAGAAACAGTTCAGATGCTGGAATATAGCATCATGGGGAAGACAAGAAGGAAGGAAGTGGGTACCCTGGACCCAGGAAGAATCTAAAATGTAAATTGAAGCCCACAGAGAGAGTAAAAAGAAAAACTTAAATGAAGAAGAAGGTGGTAGCTGGCAGTGCCTTAGCCTGGAGCCAGACTCACCCTGTGAAAGGAGCTGCTGGAGCCTGGGGACACATGGTCGCAGTGGCAGTGGTGGTGGCAGCTGGTGACCCCAGAGGTCTCTGCAGAGAGGCAAGCAATGGAGGAGAGTGGCAGACGTGGAGGACTGCACTGGCTGGAGGTGAGTG
>RJWT010012432.1:0-22445 GCA_004365215.1 Cuniculus paca
TATAGTTACATCTTAAATTTTTATCTGCTCTGAAATTCTCTATTAGTAAATTTAGAACACTGATGTTTAAAGTGGTATGTGATATATTTGAGTTGATATCTATATTATTTATTTTTTCTGTTCATTACCTTTTTTCTTTTGCTTTTCTCCTCCCTCTCTGTCTCTCTCCTTTCCTTCCTTCCAACTTCCATTCTTTTTCTAACTTCTGTAAATTTTTTTTTATTTTAAAGAGAACAAAACCAAGCAAAATAAAACAGAATAAAGTCAATAAAAACAAAACAGTATAAGTGATACAGGATTTAAAAACAAAATAATAGGAAATCAACAATGGCTACCATAATGCCTCTTGTCTTCAAAATAGTTGCCCATACCATCAGACATAGTAAAATCAAACAAAATAGAACAGAATAGAACCAATAAAAACAAAACAATGAATGCAATACAGGACTTCAAAACAAGATAATAGTAAATTCAAAATGACTACCACAATATATCTTATTATCTTTGAAATAGCTGCCCATACCATCAAATGTAGTAAAATCAAACAAGACATAACAGAATAAAACCAAACCAAACAATGAAAATGATACAGGACTTTAAAACAAGATAATAGGGAATTAACAATGACTACCACTTATGGTTGATATATTGTGTCAACTTGAGCAGTTTAGAAGTTTAACTGAGAGACTCAGCAGGGAGCCAGGGTTCTTACTTTGTAAATATCCTCACCCTTTGCAAAGGAAGGCAAGGACATTTTGTGTGTTACACCCACCCTGAAGGTGGGGGGTGGGGGGTGGCCTGTGTACAGTTTGAGGGGAGAGAAGAGGCTTGTGTTTTGCCTCTTTGGCTCTGGCTGCTGCCTTGAAGTGTTGCCCCAGTGCCATGCCACCCTGCCTTGGAGCCAGCTGATTGTGGACTGAAATCTCCAGAAACTGTAAGCTACATAAACTCTTCCTTGCTTCACTTTGGGTGTCAGGTGTTTGTCTGAGCAACAAAGAAAAGTAACCAAGACAACTACCTTCAGAGGAGATCCCCCATAGATGCTATATTGCATCTTGTCATCCTCTAAATAGATGACCAGACTACCAGCTTTAGGCCTGCAAAGTCAATGAAACACTAAACACTACAAGCATTAAGTTGTATTTTACTTCAATAGTTATCAACTCAGCCTGTGTTTCTCTGGATCAGCAGTCGCCTATGGGGGAAGGTGGGACCTTGGTTCTTCTTGTCTCCCAGCCCACGCATGGAGGGAGCTGGCATCTGGTTCTCCTCCCTACAGCCCATGCATGGTGCCCACTCACAGGAAGTGGCTGGCTTCTTATTTTCCTCCCTGTGGTCCCTAACTTCTATGATTTTAATTGAGCATTTTATATAATTTATTTGTTGTGCTCTTACAGTGTCAATTATACTCCTTTTAATGTTTATCAGTGATTTTCTTAGGTTTGAAATATATATTCACATCTAAGCCAAGTCCTTTTGCAAATAACACTATACCACTTCATGTATCATACCAGCACTTCATAACAATATTGACAGTTCTTGACTTACAAAGGTTTAACTTACAATGCCAAAAACATAATATGCATTCAGTAGAAATGGTGTTTCAAATTTTGGATTTTAATCATTTTCCAGACTGATAATGTGCAGTATAATATTCTCTTGTGAAGCTGTTAAGTAGCAGGGAACATCTCTCAGTCAACCACACAATCACAAAGGTAAACAAGTATTCTACAATATACTGTGTTGTCATGCTGTGCCACTGGTTAAGTATACTTGGATGTAACACCATCATAACTCAAGGAGGACGCATATTCCCAATTTCTTTTTCTCATCTTTTATAATATTAATGTCATTCATTTCTCTGTTCTTAATTGATAATCACTGAATTACTACTTTAAAGAAATTGTTGTCCATTAGATTAATTAAGAATAAAGAAAAGAAAATACTTCTGTTTCACCTTCATTTACTCCTCTTCTAACATCTTTCTTTCTTATATAGAATTAAGTTTCTAGCTACATCACTTTCCTTATTTCTGAAGACTTATTCTTATGTCTTTTCATTTGTGTGTTAAAATCTCAATTTCTCTTTCACCTTCGCAGGTCAATTTTGCTAGATACTTATTTCTAGATTGGTGGAGTTTTTCTTTCAACTATGTACATATTTCACTCTACTTTCTTCATGGTTTCTGAGGAGAAATCAACTCATTTTATCAAATCCTTTCCTTTTTATCCTAAATAGGTAAGATATTTTTTTCTTCTAGCATCTTTCAGGAAATTATCATTGTCTTTAATTTTCTGAATTTTAAATACAATATCACAAGGTGTAGATTTTTTTTTTGGTGTTTATCTTACTTATTCTCCAGGCTTCATGATTCCCTTGCTAAACTTGCTAAATCCTCAGCCTTTATTACTTCAATCTTTTTTCAGTTTCTTTCTTTTTCTATATTATTCCCATTACATATATGTTGTGTGTTTTATAATTAAGCCACAATTCTTGGGTACTCTTTCTCCTTTTGTATTATTTTTTCTCCTTGCACCTCAGTTTTTTAAACTCCTACTGACATATTGTCAAGCTCAGTGGTTCTCCCTTTAGCTATGTCTTGTGTTCGTGTCCACATGCACTGATGAAACCAACATGGACATTCATTTTGGTTAGTTTTTTATTGTAGCATTTCCCTTTGATATTTTTCTTAGTTTGCGCCTCTCTGTTACATAACCTATCTGCTTTCCTGTGTTGTCCACTTTTTCCATTAGAACTCTTAAAACATAACAACAGTAATAGGCATTTTTAAAAGCTATTATTAATTAACTGATTATGTTAATTAATTAAAATTTAATAATCATGGTTATTAAAATTCTTAGTATGATAATTCTAAAGCCTCTGCTGTGTCTGAACCTGGATCTTACGTAGCACATGTCTCTTTGGGCTGCATGTTTCCTCCTAGCATGCTTTATAATTTGTTGTAGAGAGCCAAACTAAGTCTATTCTGTAAAAGTAACAGAGAGAGATGGGTCTTTAGAAGGAAGTTTTAGATTTCTCTGGATAGGAATAGGACTCTGTTTCTTGTTTGGTTCAGTTTTAGTGTCAGAGACTAAAATTTCCTCTGGTATTCTGATTTTTGTTGCTTTTGGGTTTTTAAAGATGCTCCTAAATAAGATCTTAGGCTTGTGGTCCTTTGAACTGTAATCCCCTACTACATAAGACTTCTATTATGCAGTGCTAGGGTGAAGGGGCAGAGGAGCATTGTCAGTCTTACAGTGAGCCTGAATTGGGTATTTCCCTTCCCCTAGATTGGTTGGACTTTGATAAAACCCCAGTTGTTTATGTCCTGGTAAAACAGTATCTCTTGAGGGAAGGCTTTTCTAAGGACAAAAATTACACCAGACCTATTTCAGAATGGTTACACTTCCTATCCTCTTGCTGAAAGAAGGGGAAGATTTTTCTCAGATCTTCACAATGAGAACCTTGGGGGTCTCTTAGAGGTTGAATCTCTCCAAAGCATAGAGACCCTTTCAGACTGGAATCCCTAGGAGATTTTAACTTTCAAGTTAGTCCACACTGAGCCTCCAGTTTAAAGTGTTCCTACTGATCTTGGCTTTAGCAGTGGGCTTCTGCTAAAATGAACTGTCAATCTTGCCCGTCTCTCTACTTTCAGGGCAGTGGTTGGCCCTATGCCCTCAATTCTTTGATGGATCTAAGAAGACCTGTTGACTTTCAAGGCTTTTTAAAAACAGCTTTTTTCCTATTACAAGGACAAGACTGACAACTTCAAAACATTTTACATTGTGAACTGGAAACCCAAACGTTCTATTTTTCTTATCCTTCATTAATATATTGAGTACTGTGTGCCCTAGACATTCATCACGGCAGATAGAGCAAAGACAAATAAGATACAGTCACTACCTTCGATGGGCACACAGTATGAGAGTCAGATGCCAAGTTTATATAAATAAATTGATTCTAATCCTATTTTAGATTCACAGAAGTCCTTATTACATTGGGTAATATGCTTTAGAAATCTAATCTTATCAATTATTTAACAATGAATGAGTTTCACTTCTCCATCAAACTTTTTCTTTGTGTTAATTTCTTGAGCAGGCAAATATGAACATAATTTTGAAAACTATTGATGACTTTCATCTATGATTCATGATTTACTATACCATTTACAAACCCAAAATTCATCAGTTCTGAAAAAGAAACAAAATTTTTTAATCAAGATTTTGTCAAAGTTGAGAGGACAATGATTCCTTTTTTAAAGGTACTTATGGCTATGCATACAAAATATATTCTTTAAGTTTAATGAATGAACTTAATAAATATATATTCTGAACATTTAATTTTCTTCATATTCTTTTTATTTTCAAATATTTTGTCCTGTGAAAGAGAAATTCATGCTGTCATAGGTAGATGAGATAAAGATATTACATGAAACAAATACACCCAAAAAAGTATTAAATATTCTTTGGTCCAAAAAAATCCACGTAGAAAGTATGAGATATATAAAGGAAAGAAAAGAAAAATAGTAAATATGCACAATGTGATAAAGGAATACTATATTGCCGTTTATATGAAAATTTTATGTATACAATTAAAATGCAGGGAAACAGTATCTAAATCGGGAACTTGCTAACTGGGGTTAAAATATGGTGAGCTTCATGAATTATTTGGCTAGGAAATAAAAGTAAAATTAGTATTAACATTTGTGAGTTTAAAAAACTTATGCTGTCATCTCTAGCTAGTCAATAAAGACAGGGACCTCAAATTGGTCCCTCTGGCATTATCTCAAGCCTAATTCTAAACCATGGACAAGAAGGAAAGAATTCAGAAGAAAACTGAAGACTGAAGACAGAGGAAGTCTGTATTAACTGTATTTCTTACATTTCTTCAGCTTCCCCTTCACATCCATGGTGTAGAATCATGTTTCTTCTGCCCACAAACCAAGCCAAATTGCTGATAGTAGGGTTTGGGAGGGGACATCAAGAGAATTCTTAGTGAGTTGGATTTGGTGTCCCTTAGCATTTTGGGGACAGCACTCACCGTTGATGTCTAATATATAACTAAAAGATCTAAAAGCACAAGCTGTTCTGATGGCAAAAGTTGGTGGGGGGAATGGAAGTATGAAATTTTTGTGCATCAACTGTATGCCCAGCAGAAGGAAATCAGACTAGACATGTCCAAAAGAATTCCACTCAGAAGAAATTCCAGGAAAGAAAAGGTGAACTATGGAGAATCAGAGATTAAAGATGAAATTATAAGTACCCAGCTACAGAAAATACTACCTGTATTCAGGTATATTCAGCTGAGGGATCCCCAGTAGGAACCCATAAAACCATCGACACAAGGAAGACTCACCACTTGGAATCCTCCATACGGAGAACACCAAATCCTGGTTACCACGGAACAGTCCGGTAAGCCATTCTGCCCTGTGTCGCATTCATCTCCCAACTCGAACACTGAACTAGCTAGATCCCCTGGTGAGCGGAATTCAAGGAGTAGATTAGTTAGGTGGGAAAAAATATTTCACCATGTCCACATTCTCAAATCAAGCTGACAGAAAAGTTAAGATTTAATAGGAAGAGGGTTTGAAATAATGTCACTGTTAGACTGGATTATATCATTTATTACCTGAAGCTAACAAGAAAAGTTGTGAGAGTCGGCAGAGATTTCATCAAAGTGGTTATGGAACGGAGATGTGGTATGCATTAGGAAAGTAGATTAAAAGGAATCATATTGGGAAAGACTAGGGTTACTTTCTGTTTGTGTCCTACGGAATCCAGTTAAATCAATAAGCTGGTTGCACTTAAGCAAAACCACAGCCAACATGAAGACCTGGCTGAAAATTGATTGTGTTATCAAATGATCTGAATCTATAGAATCCCTGAAAGTGCAAGAATATTTTGTATCTAATAAGTGTGGAAAAATCCACACTGCTTTTGTGCATTGCTAGGACCAGTTTTGACACAGGAATTAAGTGGTCCCTTTATGGGATGAAACTGTCGAACTTTCTTTAAACAGATGGCTGTTATTTCATTATTTAGTGCACCTTCCCTTGGCACATCTCTGTTTGCCAATTATTGCTGCAGAATAGTCATTAATTTTGGTGAAATCACTAGCTGTTAAGAAACAGGATCCAGAGGCTCAAATTATTCTTCTTTTTCTACCTACCTTCCAATCTGCATCTGAAATTAGGTTGGAGACTGATTTCAACTATTGATAAATCACAAAGAATTACATAAACCATTCCTGTGCTTGATCTTGAAGAATTACTACTAGTACTGACTTTTTAAAATTCTCTCTGTGATTAGGTAAGAGCAACTCTACATGGGTAGTATTCTGGATGACAACTAATTGACTACAGAACTAGACAAATATTGCAATAAAAACCTCAATAAAATTTACAATTCAAATGAATAGTTAAGTTCATCTAGCTACTGTATAATGAAAAAATCCAAATCAAAACTATTTCATTTGAGTGATGCGGATGTTCTGTAAGAGTAAAATAAGAGAAATCTGGGACCAGGACACTCTGTGTACAGGAGAAATAAGGCCTGTAGCAACACATCTAAGAAAAGATTACTACTTTCATACCGATTCCTAAAAACATCCTATGGAGGACTCTGGTTTATGTCTCCTCCACTTCCTGTTGCACCCAACTCCAGCCTCTACCAAAGCATACTCACTAGAATAAGAGATTTGAAAGAGCTCACCTGAGCAAAATGTAAGATGAAGATCTCACCAGGAAAGCAAGAGAAGCAATCATGATAATGTTCTTACCAGTCTCAGGTAACCAGAATTGGATCCCATAGGAATCAGTATCAGGAGCCAGAGAACCCAAAATCAAAAGTCAGTTACTAGGAGCCTAGAAACTTTGTGATGACCCAACAGTTTTGAGGTAGGTTATTGGACATTGGAATATCAAATAACATAAAGTCCCATAAATACTTTTTGTGTGACTATGGTAATGAAAACGTAAAAACTAATAAGGCACAGATTTCATACTCAAGGAAGAAATTATCTACTAGAGGGATATAAGGAAAGGGTGTTGTAGAAGTACTCATGAAGGCTCAGAGATGTTAAAAGAAGTTATTAACAAATTTTGATGGAAGATGTGCAGGTAAAAATGTGTCATATCTTGGATGTTTTGAATAGTGCTATAATAAACATGGGGATAGGCATGTCCCTTTGACATATGGATTTCATTTTCCTTGAGTTTATATCTACCTAGCAGATAGATTGCTTGATCATGTGGTAGTTCTATTTTTGATTCTTTTTACAAAGCTCTCACTGTTTTCCATAATGGCTATACTAACTTACATTAGCAACAATAGCATGCATCTTTGCCAATGCTTGTTATCTTTGGTCTTTTTGATCACTCGAAAAGATGATCAATTTGGTCATTCTAATTGTATTTTCCTGATAATTAGTGATGTTGAACACCTTTTCATAAACCTTTTGGCCATTTTTATGTCTTCTTTTGAGAAACATTTATTTAAGTCTTTTGCCCATTTTTAACCAGGAAGATTGGTTTTAAAAATGAATTCCACTTGTAACATGACAAGTAGTTATTCATTGGCTAAGGTAATTCTAATCTTCATTGCAAATCGTTTTGAGTGCAGTTAAATCAGTGACTGCTTTACATGTGTGATAAAAATATTATTGCACCAAATTTATAGTACTTGAACAAAAAGAAACGTACCTTGAAGAACAGGTAAGATTTTGATAGACATGCTTAGAGGTAAAATGGGAATTTGTAGGAGTTGGGTGGAGATTTTAGTCCCCACTAAATTTTAAGAAGATTATTCAGATTTTGAAAAACTCATATTGCCACAGTATCAGAAGCACGGCTGATTTATATAACAATATTTTTTAAAGCTTCGAGATGGGAAGGGCAAAGCCAAACACCAAGGTTCTTGCCTTGAAGAGACTGCTTTATCCCTGAATCACTGACACACCTTTCAGCACACAGCACACAGTGGGGCCACAGGTAAGCTGGACAAGCCACTGGGCTTCGAGGTACAGACTTTAATCCCAACACTTGTGAGGCTGAGACAAGAGGATTGCAGCAAGTCTGAGTATGCTATTATATTTTTAGAACTTGTCTCAAAAAACAACAAAAAATTTGACAAATGAATTTTTACCACAGATTAGGAAACACGAGGGGACACTCAAATTTCAATGTTGTTAAATCTGTTTGGTTTTCTTTCAGCCCCTGAAAACAGCAGCACTAAAATGTCTTCGGAAGGGGATGTATATTTTAGAGATCAATGCTTTCCACATGATGAAAAGAAAATCACTCCTTTTCTTGTTCACTTAATTTTGAATGACTTTAATGTCTAGAGCAGTAATTGATTCACTTGCTTAATTTAAGCATCTTGAACTTAAAGTAGTGAGTTTTAATTTAGCCTATAACTTTCTGTTATAAGTCAAACTATTAGTACTACCCCCAAAAATTTGAATTCATCTTCACTATCGGTAAATTCTGATTTGCAATAATAGGTAGATAGATCAATAATTGATGAATGCATGAACATATACATACATATATAGTTAGAATTAAATAGATTTTTAAAATTTAAATAATATTTTAATGATCATGAATTATTTATTTCAGGTGTCTATGTGTTCAAGATATAAGTCATGATTGTGAATTCTTGATCATTAAAAATTAGCTAGATTTTAGAAGACTCTTACCCTTAAAATATAAAGATTGACATTTTGGACACCATTTTTCTCTCAGACATTGAGATTACATTTTATATTTTATCAGACTACAGCAATCTCAAAATTCATAGCAAGTACTTTATGGTCACCATTGAAAAAGCAGCAGGCATCTCAGTTTGGTGCCAAACTGTAGCCATTCACTCATTTGCCATTTGGCAAAGGAGTTCAACCATTGTAATTGCCCCCTAGCAACTGTTGCTGATTATCTTTCAATTTCCTAATTCTAAATACCTAGGAAATCTGGGTTACCATAGAAATTACTTTTCCACTTACGTGCAATTTAACTGTGCTAGGTTATTTTTACCTAAGTATCTTGAATTTGATCATTCTTAGGGTTCAATCATAATCTTACCTGTAAAGAATTCACATTTCTGGTATTCCACATTCTGGGTAAAGTTGCAATTTATATGATCAAATTTACAGTAGGACATTTGTAAAGGTCAGTACTACAGGTGTTTCGTGGACTTTGCTGTGCCTTCTAACTACTTTTGACCTAATTAATTTTGATGCACTACCCCTCATACTACATTTAGAGGAGTAAGCAGGTGCAAAATCTTGTTCTTTATAAATTTTAAGTGGCAGAAATTATGTTATCACCACTTTCTACCTTGTGCTTGGAAATATACATTTAACATTTTTTTCTTTCAATTGGTGATAAAAGTTAATAGAGCATTAGCATTTTAACAACAAATCAGTGACATCTTCATTTTAGAATCATGAAAACATTTTTCATCATAGACATAACTTCTGTTAATATAGTTTTTTCAGTTCAGGAATGTAAGAAAGTACTATATTTTTCAGGACAACTGCTTGTTTCATAATTCAGAAAATATAGAGTTCCTTTCATTTTTTCTATAAAGTCAAATTGTAAAATCCTGCTTTTCATTTATTGTTAGTGTCTAACTCTAAAGATGTTTTTCTGCCACTAAACTGGTACAGTGTTATTTCTACAAATGTAAAAATATTTTAATGAGACCATCTCTACAAAATAAGTAGAAACACACAGATATGATTTCAGTCTTTGGGAGGCTAGAGTGCTCTTTCCCAAGAAAACATTTGTAGAGCTTTATTTAAAGCTCTCTTCATTATAGTTGGTAAAATCCATGTGAAGACACTGAAATTGACAGACAAGCTTTGAGGAATAGCCATTCGGTAGTTGCTTTGATCAGACTGTACTATCTAGCATAATGTTTTGAATTCTTATTTTCAGTAGCAATATTATCTGTGGTTCGAGTTCAAAATGTAAGCAAGATAATCAAAGTAAACAGCTTAGCCCTTGCATCTCCCGGCTGAAATAAAATCACTTTTAGTTATACCTTACTCAATAGCTTAATACCAGTAATGCTGTCTCTCATATCAATAATGTTCTTGTGAAATACTGTAAAGCACACAAAGTCACAGTTCCATGGACTTAAATGTAAATATCATGAATTGTTCCTGAAGGAAACCTGAAATCAAAAGCAGACAAGCCATGCACAGAGAATCTTTGCTTTAGGTTCACTGTGCTTTAGATTTTGGCTTTGGCAAATCTTCTATCTTATTCTAGCCCATCAAAAACAATCTTCCAAGATCTTGGTCTCAAAAAGAAAAAAAGAGAAAAACCTGAACTTAGCCATATCTAAATCATGTACTCACTTTCATTGAAATTTTGATGGAAGTATAGTTTTTCATTTCCAATTGATCAACTTTCCTTCTTATGTTCTCATTTTTGATTTTCTGAAATATTTATGCTTGTCATTTTTTCTTCCTTTACCTCTGAAAGACAAAAGACACTATTTATCTCTCCATCACTTAACCAGAGTCCAAACAAGAGAACAGCATAAAAGATCTGTAATTACGCAGTCACTACTTTTTCTGCCTCGGTCTCTTTCATTTTCATCATCTCTTCTTACTCACTGGTATGGTTTGAATGTATCTTCCTCTAAAATGTGGATGATGGAACTTCATGGTCTGTGTGATAGTATCAAAAGATAGGGCTTTTAATAGGTGCTTCAGTCTTGAGAGCTTCCCCCATATAATGCAATTGAGGCCCTTAAAGAAGAAGTTTCATTCAGGTATTCTGCCCTTCTGCCTTCCACCATGTGAGAACACAATGTTCCCTCCTTCCAGAGGATTCAGGGACATGACGCTATCTTCAAAACAGGAAGAAGTGGCTTTGCCCAGCCATGCTGCAGCAGTATATCAGTCGCAGTTCTGAGCCTGAATTTCACCTGGCCGTGCAGCTTGGGACCTCGCAAACAGACTGGTAGGAACCCGCGCCAATTCCACCATCAGCCTGGATGTTTGGAGCGCCCCTGGGGTCCTGCCTGGCTTCTGCCCAGCCACCCCATGCAGCATAGCAGCCACAGCTCTGGGTCTGGTGCAAGCTGAAGGTGTGAACAGCAAATTTCACATAGCTGTGCAGCTTGGGACCTTGGGAGCAGCCTGGTAGGGACCTGAACCAATTCCACCATCAGCCTGGGACCTTTGGAGCATCCCTGGGGTACTGCCTGGGCTCCGTCAAGCCAAAAACCACGAACTGAGCAGCCACAGTGGTAGTCTTGGCTGGAGCTGAAGGCTTGCACTGTGAATTTTTCCTAGCCTTGGAGCTCCTTAACTATGCATGTTGGATTCACCTGCCACAGGGGAATACAGGAAAATGAAAAAAACAAAAGAGCAAAATGCAATCTTACACATCCAGTCCATCCCAAACAAGCCGAAGAGACACAGACATAGAAGAAAGTATAAGCCACACACCTGAAACTTCTGAAATGATAGCAACTGAAGTAAAGAAACAACTCCATGAAGCTTTAAAGGAACTGAGATTACAAATGATTTCCCAGGTAAAACAAGATATGATAAATGTAATAAAAGAAATGCTGAACACATCTAAAGAAGATATAGTTGGAAAAAAAAGAGGAGCACTGCAAAAGTATGGAAACTTTGAATGAACAATACAAGAAAGAATTAGAAGGCATGAAACAGATTCAAAGAGATATCCAGGAAATCAAGAATGCCATTGAAGCCAGGCATGGTGGCTCACGCCTGTAATCCCAGCACTCGGGAGGCTGAGACAGGAGGATTGTTGTGAGTTCAAGACCAGCCTGGGCTACAAAGTGAGCTCAAGGCCAGTCTGAATGGCATAGTGACACACTGTCTCAAAAACCCAAGGGCTAGGGATCTAGCTCAGTGGCCTAAGCACATGCCTAGCAAGCACAAGGTCATGAGTTCAATCCCTGGTACCACAAAAAAAAATGCCATTGAAAGCTGGCAAAGCCACTTCAATGAATGTAAAAATATACTTTCAGACCTCAAAGACACAATTGCAGCTAGCGAGCAAGAAAGGAAACATCTTTTAAAAATAACAAGGAATCAGGAAATAGCAATTCAAACAGTTGCAAGATGATGCAAAGAAAAACAATATAAGACTGATAGGTGTAAATGAAAAAGGAGAAAACACATAAATGAAAAAGAAAGAGAAAACACAAATGGAATAAAAACACTATTTAAAGAAGTAATAGCTGAAAATTTCCCAAACATGGGAAAGGAAACTGACTTACAGATAAGTGAAGCATATAGAACTCCATTTAGCTATAAGCAAAATAAATCAATACCCAGACATATAATTATCAGCATCCCAGAAATTCAATGTAAGAACAGAATATTAAAACCTGTTAGAGAAAACAAGCAAATCACCTACAAAGGAAAGCCCATCAGAATCACAGCAGACTTCTCAACACAAACAATGAAGTCAAGAAGAACATGGAGTGAAGTATCTCAAGTCCTAAAGGAAAACAACCTCCAACTCAGACTGATGTACCCTGTAAAACTATCCTTCAAAATCAATGGAGAAATAAGATATTTCCATGACAAAGAGCAGCTGAAGAACTTCATGACCACCAACCAACCCGGCAAAGAATACTGAAAGATACTCTAGATAGACATGAAAATAGCTATGATGTCAAGAAGATCAACAGAAGAACAACACCAAGCAGGGCAAACAATTAAGTAGAGGGAAAAGGTAAAGAAACACCACAGAAAGAACATGACTAAAACAAGCCAGTATATATCAGTTATAACAATTAATGTAAATGACCTTAATTCACCAATCAAAAGAAAAACACTGAGAGAATGGATCAAAAACAACATCCAACTATATGCTGTCTACACAAAACTCATCTAACCCAAAAGGAAATTCATAAACTAAAAGTCAAAGGATGGAAAACTATACTCCACGCAACAGGAACTCAAAGAAAAGCCATCTATGACAAACCAACAGCCAGTATCATATTAAATGGTCAAAAACTGAAAGCTTTCACTCTAAAATTGGGAAGAAGACAAGGATGTCCATTATCACCACTCCTATTCAATATAGTGCTGGAAACATTAGCCAGAGCAATTAGACAAGAGACAGAAATAAAAGGAATAAAGATAGAAAAGGAAGAAGTTAAATTATCATTATTTGCAGGTGACATGATACTCTACATAGAAGACCTTCAAAACTCCATTGAAAGACTTCTGGATGTCATAACCAAATTGAGTAATGCATACAAAGTCAATAGTCAGAAATCAATAGCATTCCTGTACATAAACAACAAACTCCTTGAGAGAGAAATAAGAGAAACCACACACTTCACAATAGCAACCAAAAAAATGAAATACTTAGGAATCAACCTAACAAAGGAAGCGAAAGATCTATACAATGAGAATTATAGTACTCTGAAAAAAGAAATCGAAAAGGATCTCAGAAAATGGAAAGACATTCCATGCTCATGGATAGGAAGAACAAACATTGTGAAAATGGCCATTCTCCCAAAATTATTACACAGATTTAATGCAATTCCCATTAAAATATCATTAGCATACCTCACAGATATAGAGAAATCATTCTTAAAATTCTTCTGGAAACAGAAGAGACCTAGAATAACAAAAGCAAATCTAAGTAGCAAGGGCAGGGCAGAAGGCATCACAATCCCAGACTTGAAATTATACTACAAAGCTACTGTAATCAAATCAGCATGGTACTGGAATCAAAACAGACTTGAGGATCAATGCAATAGATTAGTAAATACAACCCCAAGTACAAACACACTCAGCTACCTTATCTTTGACAAAGGGGTCAAACATGTTCACTGGATGAAAGATAGCCTCTTTAATAAGTAGTGCTGCAAAAACTGGCTTTCTATATGCCGAAAACTAAAACTAGACCCAAGCCTATCATCATGCACTAAACTAAAGTCAAAATGGATCAAAGATCTAAATGTTAAAACAGAAACACTAAATCTACTGGAAAACAAAGTAGGTAGAAATCTTGAAGACATAGGGGTAGGTGGAGAATTCATGCACAAAAGTCAAACTGCACAGGAAACACTTCCTAGAATCAACAACTGGGGTCTTGTCTGATTAAAAAGATTTTGCATGTCAAAAGAAATCTCCAACAGAGTGAAAAGAAAACCCACAAATTGGGAAAAAGTAATAGTCAACTGTCCTTCAGACAAAGGTCTTCTATCTAGAACACATAAAGAATTAAAAAAAACCAGGCCCTTGAAATTCAAAGACCCAACCCAGAAATGGGCATTTGAGATGAAAACACACTTCTCAGCTGAGCAAATATGAATGGCAAATAAATACATAAAAAAAAGTTCAGCATCATTGGTCATCAGAGAAATGCAAATTAAAACAACTCTGAGATTTCATCTCACTGTAGAAAGCATGGCTAGGATCAAGAAAACCACCAATAATAAATGCTGGAGAGGCTGTGGGAAAAAAAGAACCCTTATCCACTGTTGGTGGGAGTGTAGACTGGTGCAGCCACTGTGGAAATCAGTCTGGAGGTTCCTCAAAAAGCTAGGATTGGAAGTCCCATTTGACCAAGCTGTTCCACTTCTGGGCATACTCCCAGAAGTGAAATCATCATACCACAGTGATATATGTGTATGTGCACCCATGTTTATAGTAGCACAATTTGTAATAGCCAAATCTTGGAAACAACCCAAATGCCCATCAATTGAGGAATGGTAAAAAAGATGTGGTACTTTTATACAATGGAGTACTATTCAGATATAAAGAAGGGTCACACTGAGGCTTTTATAGGTAAATGGATGCAACTTGAGATGATACTCATAAGTGAAATAAATCAAACTCACATGTGTAAACACCGCATCATCCCCATAGTGTAAGAAACTGAAAGACTCAATAAGATACAAAATCCCCAATAAATATGGGGAAAAGGTTGTGAAGTCCAATAATGCTTTTAATCTTTGATTTGAATAGTTTAAGTCTGTTTTCTATTTGATTGCAATATGTGAGAAGATATGAACAGCTTTTTTGAAGAAAATGAAAGACATTAAGGTAGCCATTGTTGATTTCTTCTTGTCTGATTTGAAGGCCTGTAATGCTTTCACTCTTTTGTTTTAGCTGGTTTTATATCATTTTGTTTTGTTTGAGTTTATTGTGTGTGAATGTTTTAACAACCATTTTGAAGAAAACAAGACACTAGGGTAGCCATTGTTAATCTCCTATCATTATGCTTTGAAGACCTGTATTGCCTGCAGTGTTCTGTTCTGAAATGCTTTGTTGTGTTTAACTCTGTTCTGTTCTATTCTGTTTTGTTTTGCTTTGTTCCCTTTAAAATAAAAAATTAAATAGGAAGAAACCCTCACCAAACCTGGTGGTGCCTTTTCCTTGGACTTCTTAACCATACAATTGTGAAAAAATAAATTTATGTTCTTTATAAATTGCTGTCTCAGGTATATTGTTATAACAGAGCAAAGACATTCACATTATAGAAGAGATCCTGGCCCCTACTACAACAAAGAGGTGAGAGATGGGGCCATTCTTAAGTAGAGAACAGTGACATTCATCTCCCTCAATCGCTGTTCCTAGGATACCAGCTCTATGAGAGTTTTAATAATACCTAATGTCCCTAAGAAGTGAACTTGGATGCTCAAATATTATTGGCAATTTGAAAGAGTACATCACTGCACTCCTTGTAAAAGTAGCTTAACACTCTAATCAATTTATTTATATCATTTTCTCTCCATCAAGATCTTATGCTTCTTGTGATCAGATGTGTTTTATATTCATGCTTATTATAAAAGAACTAACACTGCATCCAGCCATATAATGTTCTTTTTAAAAAGTTTAATATTTTAATGAATGTAATTATTTTTCTGTAGATTTTTTATAAATGAATGTTAAGATTTAATTGTCAGCCACTGTGATCCAAGTGAAGTGTGTGGAAGGTGGCCCCTCCTATTGCTGCCATACATCCAGGTAAACAACATGGGAAGACCCAGAGAACAGCCTCTCCCCTCACTGCTGTCATGACTGAGGTGAACCAGGTGGAAAGGCCCAGAGACAAGAGGGAATGCAGACAACACAGTAGGATGCAGACTAGGACACACAGGATGGACAGGTGGGGCTAGCAGCATAGAAAAGTCCAAAGCAACAATAACAATATGAGCCAACAGGTGGCAAAGTTGGTGAACCAGTGTTGTGCTTGGGGACAAAAATACAGGTGGGTGGGGCCATCTCTGTTCTCTTTTCTTTCTTTCTTTTTCTTTTCTATTTTCCTTTTTTTATCTTCTTTTCTCTTTTCTAAATGTGTGAGTAGTCCAGTCATAGAAAACCAATCCAAACCCCCAAACCTAGAGACCAAGTTCAAATAATTCCTTGTTTACTCCTTTATTCTTTCTCTTCTACCCTTTTCTTTAGTTTCCCAAAGTGTGTATAATCATCTTTGTCCTCCAGTCTTGCTTCTATTTTCTTTTCTTTGTTTTATCCACTATACTTCTTAAATTTCCCCACCACAGGGTAAAATCACTCTACCAAGAGGAAATTCTTTACATACAAGCTCCCAATTTATGATCAGTTCTAGTATATAGTTGTAGGTTTTGATCCTAATGGATAATGTACAAAATTAACAGTTACCATAGTTTGTCAGTTTCTAAACTGTGCTTGATGCTATTGCCATTGCAAATTATTCTACTATAGCTAGGATATCATATCTGTTGTAATCAGTTGTTCTCTCTTCTGTAATAATCCTGGTAAGTTCTGGGGTAATAGCCTCACCACAGCCCAGCACCAAAGAACAGGGGACAGAGAAAAACAGACATCAACAACTCTTAATTAACTGAGAAGGTAGGATCTTGGGACAGACACAAACTAAGGCAAACACAGAAGATATCCCTGAAAACAGACTTTTCCTAGAAAAAACCTGATACTAGTGATATAGCTACCAACTACAATAACTTACAAGAATCAACATAGAAAAAATTTTTTTGAAATTGAAAAATGACGGGACACAGGAACCAAATGTAGTCTCAGAACTGCAGCCCACCCAGAACAAGTCCAGAAGACAATGAGTGGAAATGACAGACACACACTTGAAATTTCTGAAATGTTAGCAACCGAAGGAAAGAAACAAATGCATAAGGCTATAGGGGAAATCAGATCAGAAATAATCTCTCAGGTAAAAAAAGAAATGACAACAACCATAAGGGAACTTCTCAGTAAATCTAGAGTAGAGATAGACAATAAAAAATTAGAGGATGAGGGCTGGGGATCTAGCTCAGCGGTCTAAGCGCCTGCCCGGCAAGAGCAAGATTGTGAGTTCAATCCCCAGTACTGCAAAATAAATAAATAAATAAATAAATAAATAAATAAATAATAAAATTAGAGGATGATAGAATAATGAAAGAAACTTTGAAAAATCAACATATGAAAGAAACAGAATGCTTGAAATGAATTCAAATAGATATCTAGGAAATTAAAACTTCCACTGAAAGCTGACAAAACCACTTCAATGAAACTGAAGGTCTTCAGACCTGGAAGACAGGATCTCAGTTAGTGATCACAAAAGAAAAGAACTCTTAAAAATAGCAGGGGATCAAGAAATAAGAATTAAACAGCTACAAGACAATGCAAAGAAAAACAATATAAAACTGATAGGTATCAATGAAAAAGCCAAAGTCAACACAAATGACATAAAAAGACTTTGCAGAAGTAATAGCAGAAAATTTCCAAAACATGGGAACAGAATCTTACATATAGGTAAGTGAAGTATATAGGACTGCAATTATCCATGATTAAAATAAATCCACACACAGACATATAAAATCAAGATCCCACAAGTTCATTACAAGATCACAATACTAAAAGCTGTTAGAGAAAAGAAATGAATCACTTATAAAGGAAATCTCATCAGAATCTCGGCAGATGTCTCAACATAAACCCTCAAATAAAGGAGAACTTGGACTAAAGTACTTCAAGACAACAATTTCCAACCCAGATTGTTTACCCTGCAAAACTATCTTTCAAAATTAATGGAGAAATAAGATATTTCCATGACAAAGAACAACTGAAGAAATTCATGACCACCAAACCAACCCTACAAAGAGTACTGAAAGATACTCTAGACAGTGGCAAAAATGACCACAATTTCAAGATCAACAACAGAATGAAACTACCAGACAGGCCAAGCAATTAAACAGAGGGAAAAAACAGAACCAACAGCAGAAAAATAACTTGACAAAGACAAGCCAGTACATACCAGTTGTAACCTCTAATGTAAATGGCCTCAATTCTCCAATTAAAAGAAACATTAGCAGAATGATCAAAAGAGATAAAGAAGGTCACTACATACTTGTTAGGAGAAAACTTCAAGAGGAAGAGATAACAATCACAAACATGTATGCACCAAATACAGGAGCACCAAATGATAAAAGACAAATATTAATAGACATGAAAAATCAAACAAATAATAACACAATTGTAACAGGACACCTTAATACCTCATTGCCACAAAGAGACAGATCACCTAGACAAAAAAATCAGTACAGAAATGTCAAAAACAAACCCAATCTGTGAACAAATGGATTTAGTAGATGTTTGCAGAGTGCACCTCCCAACAATATCATAATACACATTCTTCTCAGCTACACATGGGGCATTTTCTAAAATAGACAATATACTAGCCCAAGAACATGCTTAAGTAAATGCAAAGGAATTGAAATTATCATTTGTATACTTTCTGACCATAATGCAATGGAATTGAAGATTAATGGCAAAAAAAACTACAAAAAATCCATAAACACATGGAAATTATTAAGATCCTTCTAAACAATCAATGGGTCACTGTTCAAATTAAAAAAGAAATTAAACAATATCCACAATTAAACAAAAATACAGATACAGCATAATGGAATCTGTAGGATGTGATGAAAGCAGCCCTAAGAGGCAATTTATAGTAGTGAATCTTCACATCAGAAAACAGAACAAGCACAAATAAACAACCTAATGCTGCACCAGAAGCTTCTAGAAAAAGAAGAGCAAGTCAAAATCATAACCTATACAAGGGAGTAAATTCTAAAGATCAGATCAGAAATTAAAGCAATTGAGACTAATAATAAAAGCATTCATGAATCGAAGTGTTTGTTCTTTTTTTATTTTAAACAGAAAAAGAACTAAGAAATAACAATAAAACAGAGTTTCAAAATAGACTACTAGGAGAATAACAATAATCAACACATTGTGTACTGCTTTAATGACAATAGTTTTTCAGAGCACAAGTTGTACATGTGAAACATTGTCCAGAAAATTACTAACACAAAACTTTTCCCTTAATGGATCAACAGAAACCAGCTGTATAACTATCTTGACTGTCTTATGTGTATATATATATATTTTTTTGCCTTACTTCCTTTCCTTTTTCTTCCTTCACAGTTTTTTTTTCTTTTGAACAGTTTCTTCCCCATTCATAATATCTATTGTATATTGGGTCTTGTTTATACTTTCAAATTCTCACACTAGTGAGACAATATGATATTTACACAGGTGGGTCTAGATTATTCACTTACAAGTGTGGTCACCTGTTGCATCTATTTACCTATAAATATCTCAAGTTTATCTTTATGACTGAGTAGTATTCCACTACATAAAAAAATCTTTTTTATCCATTCCACGGTTGATGGGCATTTGGGATGTTTCCAAGATTTAGCTAGTATGAATTGTGCTGCCATAAACATGAGTACACATATATCACCATGGGATGATGTTTTTCATTCTGGGAGCATCTCCAGAAGGGGAATAGCTGGGTCAAATGGGACCTGTAATTCTAATTTTCAAAGAAAACTCCACACTGATTTCCATGGTGGTTGTACCAGTCTACACTCCTACTAACAGTAGAGAAGTGTTCCTTTTTCTCCACAGCCCCACCAGAAATTGTTTTTGGTTGAGTGTCTGATGATGGCCATTCTTTCTGGGGTGAAATGGAAACTCAGTGTTGTTCTAATTTGCCACTCTCAAATGACCAATGATGTTGAACATTTTTTCATGTATTTATTTGTATTTCTTCACCTGAGAAGAGTGTATTCATCTCAAATTCCCATTTTTGGATTGGCAGGATCTTGAATTTTGGGGGTTCTGTTTTTTTCAATTCTTAATAAGTCCTCCACAGAAGCCCTGTATCTTAGGGACAACTGGGTATAATTTTTTCCCACTCTGTGGGCTGTCTTTTCACTCTGTTGGTGATTTCTACTGTTGTGGAAAAGCTTTTATAATAAGATGAGATCCTATTCATCAATTCTTTGTTGTATTTCCCATGTGGTCTTGGTTTTGTTCATAAAGTTTTTACCTGCACCTATGTCTTCAAGATTTCTACCTATTTTCTCTTCCAATAGATTTAGCATTTCTGTTTTAATATTTAGAATTTTGATCCATTTTGACATTAGCTTAGTGCATGGTGATACACATGGGTCTAGTTTTAGTCTTTGGCATATGGAAAGCCACTTTTTCCAGCATCATTTATTAAAGAAGCTATCTTTCTTCCAGTGAACATGTTGGACTCCTTTGTTGAAAATAACATCACTTGGTGTGTTTGCAGTTGTGTCTGCATCTTCTATTCTGTTTCACTGTTCCTCAGATCTGTTTTTTACCAATACTATGCTGATTTTCTCATAGCAGCTTTGTACTATAATTCAGGTCCAGGATTATAATCCCCTGCCTTGCCTTTGTTGACCAGAATTGCTTTTGCTATTCTAGGTCTTTTATGGTTCCTAAAGAATTTTAGGCATATTTTCTGTAGTTCTGTGAGGTATGCTAATGGTATTTTGATTGAGATTGCATTAAATCTGTATGACAGTTTTGGGAGTATGGCCATTTTCACTATGTTAATTCTTCCTATCCATGAGCAAGGAACATCTTTCCATTTTCTGGTATCTTCTTTGATTTCCTTTTTTCAGAGTATTATAGTTTTAAATGTATAGCTTTTCTACTTCCTTGTTAGATTGATTTCTATATATATCATTTTTTCAAAGCTATTATAATTGTAGTCTCTCTAATTTCTCTCTCAGCAAGTTTGTTGTTTGTGTACAAGAATGCTATTTATTTTTGAACATTGAGTTTCATCTAGATATGCTACCAAATTTGGTTATTAAATCTAGAAGTCCTTTGGTGGAGCATTTTTGGTCCTCTATGTAGAGTATCACATTATCTGAGAATAATGATAATTTTACTTCTTCCTTTCTATCCTTATTTTTTTTATTTCACTCTCTTGTCTAATTGCTCTGGTTAATATTTACAGAACTATACTGAATAAGAGAGGTTATGGTGGACATCATTGTCTTGTTCCTGATTTTAGAGTGAAAGCTTTCAGTTTTTGACCATTTAATATGACTTTAGCTGTTGATTTATCATAGATGGCTCTTAACAGATTAAGATAAAAAGAACCCTCTATTCCAATTTTCTTTAGGATTTTTATGATCAATGGGTGTTGAACTTCATCAAAAACTTTTTCTTCATCTATTGAGAAGATCATGTGATTTTTTTTCTTTGGTTCTGTTAATGCAGTGTATTATATTTATTGATTTGCATATGTTGAAACATTCCTCTATTCCTGGTATGAATCAAAGTTCATTATGCCATATAATATTCTTGGTCATTTGCTGTATTCTGTTTGTCAGTATCTTATTGAGGAATATTGTATCTATGTTTAATAGGAAGTTCAACTGACCTTCAGTTTTCATTTTTTGGGGGTTCTTCTCTTATTTTGGAATCAGAGAAATACTACCCTCCAGAAATTATTTTGCTTCTCTTTCCATTTCCTTAAAGAGTTACAGCATTAGTGGCATTAGTTCTTCACCAATTTCTTGCAGATTTCAACCATGAATCCATCAGGGCCTGTTCTTTTCTTCATTGATAAATTTTTTATTACATTTTCAATTTCTTTGGCTGACACTGGGTTATTTTGAATTTTTATATCTTTTTATTTAGTTTTGGCAATTGGATCATGTCTAGGAATCTGTTCATTTCTTCAGTGTTTTCCATCTTGCTAGAATATAGGTTCTGAGAGTAGATATTGATGATCTTCTGAATTTCTATAGGATCTATTGTGATTTCTTCCTTTTAATTCCTAATTGTTTGAATTTTTGTTTTGTTTTTCCTCTTTTTGATGAGATTGGCTAATGGTTTTTCAATTTTGTTAGTACTTTCAAAGAATCAATTTTTTGATTCACTGATTCTTTGTATTTCTTTTTAGTTTCTATATCATTACTTTCTGCACTTATCTTTATAATTTTCTCCATCCTCTGAGCTTTGGTTTGATTTGTTCTTATTTTTCTAGAAGTTTGAGGTTCAATATTATGTCATTTATTTATGCACATTCTGTTTTCCTGGTGTGAGAGTTTATTGCTATAAGTTTCCTTCTTAGGATTGCTTTCATTACATCCCACAAGTTTCAGTAT
>RJWT010012433.1:0-22462 GCA_004365215.1 Cuniculus paca
ATACCACCTAAGAGTTATGAGGATAAAGTATGTCAATAAAAGAACTAACATCACAGGCTGAAAAAAAAAATTAAGGAACTGATACCCAATAGTCAATTTAGCCCACATGCTTCTTTCCCCTTAGTCATTCAGTGCCTACTTCTTCTGCTCTCTCTTCTATTCATGGGAGAAAACAGAAAGACTGTATGATAGGGCAGGTGCACTGGCATTCCCTGGCAACAAGCGAGGTTGAGGCAAAAGGATCACTTGAATCCAGGAGTTTGTTCTGAGGCAACAGAGTAAGACTTCCATCTTGACAACGACAATGACAACAACAGGACAGGACAGGACAGGACAGGACAGGACAGGACAGGACAAGGAAAGGAAAGGAAAGGAAAGGAAAGGAAAGGAAAGGAAAGGAAGGGAAAGGAAAGGAAAGGAAAGGAAAGGGATTACATGATAGAAATTATCTATCTGTGACAATAAAAAAAACTCCAGGGTCTAACTGTAATAGTCAACTAAAAGCCTGGGAAATAGTTTCCAACACATGATGTACTCCATCCGGGTCAACTAAAGAGGACTTAAGCCCTGTGTCGCTGCCTCCAGCGACACAGTCCCTGGCCTTAAAGGACAGTGCATACTGCAACTCTCTGACCTCCTGAGAAGCTAAGAGCACTCCAGGGAGAAGGTGTGTGCAGGCACAAAAGCCCCCGTCACCTCCATTGGTGACATTTCTGATCTGCCAGTCTATATAGAGTCTAGAAAATGCAAATCTACACAGAAAACAGATGAAAAATTGCCAGGGGCTGAAATTGGGAAAAGGGAGAGAGAACTTTTATCAAGACCTTGAAAATATTCCCAAACTGGATTATAGTGATAATTGCACAAATCAGGAAATTTATTAAAAGTCACTGACTGACTGCACATTTTAACATGGGTGAATTGTATGGCTGGAAAAATGTATTTTAATAAAATTCAATCAAAAGACAAAAAACTAAACAAAAAAAGATTCAACTGGAATTTACACTTCTATAACCAGTAAGGACTATTAGAGTGAATGACTGCCTACAGTCTTGGTCCAGAACCACAGGCACATACAATATATATAAGCAAATGCAGCTGTATCGACCCTATGGCAACAACTAATCTGAAGTAACTTCCCCTAAGGGTCTGTGATGCATAAGGCCAACCAAACTTGAATCCAGCAAACCTTAAAATGACATTGTCCATTCCATATCCAACTGTTCTTATGTTTACAGCCCATTTTCTCTAATATATCTGCCCATTTCTTTTCTTACAACGTTTAACTTTTCATTATATTATCATATCACTGTATTATTTCCCTTTATTTTATTTAATGTTCCTCTTTATCTTTTATTTACTCTTTATATTTCCCATTTCTACTCCATTTCCTTCTATTACTTCCTGGTTATCATATTTCTGCCTCTTTATACTTCCTCCTTTTTCTCATCAGTATCTGCCTTTTTTTTTTTGCTGCAAAAGTTCATCATCCTACACACCTTAGTCCTAAAACACATAATTTAAAATTCCAATGGTTTAGAGGACAACTAGCATAAAGGGCAAACAGAACCATTCTCTACCGAACCAAAGAGTAAAGACATGGGAATGAAAAGACAAGATCTTTTTTTTTAAAGACAGGGTCTTGCTATGTATTGAGGCTGACCTTGAGCTCACTATGTATCCCAGGCTGGCCTAGAACTACTGGCAATCCTCCTGCCTCAGCCTCCCAAGTGCTGAGATGACAGGTGTGCAATACCACTAAGAATTCTTAACAAAGTCTAATGGGTCCCTAAAGAATATTGGAGAGCAGGGCAAACAGTACTAAATCTATTGAAATGTACTATATCATTTATATGTGAGGAGAGCCTCAGTGCTTACTATAACTTCAAAATAGCCTATGGCACTAAAAAAAGAAGATGGAAGAAGAGAAAAGGAAAAGGAAAAGGAAAAGGAAGAGGAGAAGGAGAAGCAGAAGCAGTACATGTGCATCTACTAGGAACTGAAAGAACAAGGAAGGAGGAAGAGACAGTGAAATTACAGTACAGTCACAAAATAAAACAGAATCAAACTGTCAAAAAGAGTATGGCTAAATCTGTATATGTATCAGTGGGAAAAGGTAACCATGGCTTAAGTGAACATGTGTATACACACACACACACACACACACACACACACACACACAAACTTGTGTATCTAACTTAAGAGAGTTGCTTCTGGGGCACAGAAAGATGTATGTTGCCTTGGTTACTTTTTTCTTGTTGGTGGGACAAAACACCCAACAGCCAAAATGAAGGAAGGAAAGGTTTATTTAGTTCACTATTTGTGGAGGTTTCAGTCCATAATCAGCTGGCTCCAAGGCAGGGTGGCATGCACTGGGGCAACAATTCAAGGCAGAAGCCAAGAGCAAAAGGCAGCCAGAGCAAAAAAGGGGAAAGTGCAGGCCTCTTCTCTATATTGTACACAAGCCACCCCCTACCTCGGGGCAGGTGCAGCACTCACAAAATCTCCTTGCTCTGCTTCACAAGGGATGAGGATATTTACAAAGTAAGAACCCTGACTCCCTGATGAGTCTCTCAGTTAAACTTCTAAACTTTTCAAGTTGACACAATGTATCAACCATAACATATATTCACAAATTGTCAATGAGACACTTTTTTTAATTCATAGTGTATACATCTTTTTAATGTTTAAAAGTATTTTTTGATTATGTTTCTCAACTAAAAAACAAAAAATGAATCAGAGCTCTAAGGCCTTCTACTATCATCACAACTGACTATGATAGTCCTTACTCTCATTCACCCAAAATATTATTTTTGCCTTCCAGAATTAACAGAGGAAAGAGCAACTAGAACTAGGATCTTGCAATACCAGTGGCTCCCGAAATATCCACCATGGCTTTTATATAACAGTCCAATTTCTAGAAATCAGGCTCAGTTTTTGCCTCTATAGAATCATTCAAAAATAATCAGTTAAGAAGGAAGAAAAAAGTTTTTATAAAAGAGAAGGAGACTAAGAGATGAAGGGAGGGAGAGAAGAAAAAGGGGATGAAAGAATTAGGATATGTTATGTACATGTACTAACTCCTCATGAATAATGTAACCATTGTGTACTACAAACATGTAATAAAAAACCTGAATATAAGAAATAAAAAGAATATACAGTTAATAAGGACACTAAATTACAGTGGCGATAAATAGCATAAATAGCAAGTATTTTTTAAACATCATAATGAAGCAAACCCTTTGTGTTGCTACTTGCAATCAACCAAGCAAATTTTTTACCTACAGGTTGTTTGTTTACAAGGGCTGCTGAAGTTGGGGTATAATCCAAATCTTCATCATTGAAGAGTTCTTCAGTACTCATTCCAATTGCTTCTCCCATATTAAGACCAAGTTTTTTCTGTAATAGTTTTCGTTGTCGTGCTATCCTTTCTTTAGGATCCACTTCACCTTTAAAAAGAGAAGGCGTATGTTTTCTCCAAATCAGTTCAAAAATTTTGTATGTGCAGTTCAGACTTCAACAAAATATAATAAAATATAAAAGACTCCCTTTTGCCAACAGAACTAACCAAACTCATAACAAGCTCAACATTCCACAAACTATTGTCTAATCATGATTGGAAAATAGTGTTCTAACTAACAAAACATTCTAGGAGTTTTCATGGAGAGTCTACCATTACTCCATACCAATTATCAAATATACACTAATGAATTCATTCCTATGGAAATAAATTAATTTTATTTCGTATCTAAATTTTGTACCTGAAAAATATTACTAGGCTACAAATCTAGATTTTGCCAGAAATTAATCAACAACAAAGGCTTATTCCAAGTGTAGCTTCTATGTGTCCTAGGATGAGATAGCCCTAATAGCCCAAATAACAAAGATAAAGAAATAAAAGCAAATGAATTTTGAATGTCAAATAAAACCTCTCAGCCCTCCAGGGGAAAAAAACAAAACATGACAAAAGGTATTATTTCAAAAATAAAAATTGGGCCTTTAACTAAGCTAAAAGAAAGGTTTCTTTACATTACTGAAAAAAATTTTAACTTTAAAACAATAACGATCTATTTCTAACAATGTCTGGGTAAGTTCCTCTTGGACTAACCTTCTGTGGATAACAAACTGGTCAAAATAGTTGTTTAAAAAACTATCTAAAGATCACTGTGAGTTTGAGGCCAGCCTCGGCTACAAAGCGAGTTCAAGGCCAGTCTGATCTGCATAGTGAAACCCTGTCTCAAAAAGACAAAACAAACAAACAAACAAACTATCTGAAGGAACACATTGGAAAAGAAACAAAAATAAGTATTTACTTCTGCCAGCTGTCAACAGCTGGAAAAGGGAACAGCACTGGGTGCTTCTGCTTTTTGTAGCTTTTAACCTGAAAGCAGATCCAGCCCATTTAATGGAGGTATGACTTAGATTAAAAACCCATAGTCTTTCTGGCCTGAAGAACTAAAAGAAAGTAAGGGACCACTATTATCACTAGAAAGTAGAAAGGAGAAATGCAGAAAAGACAAAGTTGGGAGAGAAGAAACCCCAAATTCTGTAAGCACAAGCCCAAATCTCCAACTTATACCTGAACTACACACACACAAGGCACAGACTCCAAAAAGTACAGCTAAAGTTACAAACTGAAAGCTAAAATTAGGGCCAAGAATTTAGCTTAATGGCCTAAGCGCCTGCCTGGCAAGCGCGAGGTCGCGAGTTCTATCCCCAGTGCCAAATAAATAAATAAATAAATAAATGCTAAAATTGAGATATGAATTGTTGTTCATTACACAGAAAAATGTTCTTGCACATTTCTGTCAAATTAAATGCCTACTAACACAAGCAAGCCAAAACAGTGACAATCTTTAGAAGACTATAACAGAATCAAGTTTGCGCAGTATAATACTCATAATATACAAGATGCAATCTATAATTTACAATGAAACAATAAAGTTTAACCCACTCTCAAAAGAAAGGCAATTAATGGGAACCAACTCTGACATGACCTAGATGTGAGAAGATTTTAAAGCAGTTAACATAACAATACTCAATGTAAAGAAGATACCGTCATAAAGAATGAAAGGTAGAAAAAGGAGGTACCTTGGTAGAGAAACAAAACCATAAAAAAAAAAACCCAAATAGAGGTGTACATTTGAAAAGGGTAAACGTGATGTGCAAAACATACAAAAAGAACTATTTTTTTAAAGTTCTATAACTAAAAACCACAACATCTGAAAAAAATTTTAATCATCACTGGATGGGCTTAATAGCTTAATGAAAGATAAACAAAACTTGAAGAACAATACAAACTACCCAATCTAAAGAATGAGCTGGAAAAAAAACAAAAAATAATGAAAAAAGTTTCTATTCATCATAGCAACCAAAAATAAAACTTAAAATTTATATTCTGAAAACTATAAAATATTGTCCAAGAAATTAAAGATCTAAATAAATGGGAAAACATTCTAGGTTCATGGACCATAAAATTTAGTATTGTTAAAATATTAATACTTTACAATTGCAGTGGTTAAGCTTGATTTTGTCAGTTTGATTGGTTTGGCTCCTGAGGTGAGTCAAACACTTTTAAGGTGTGTCCAGGAGGCATGACCTTAGACAGTGTATCTGGTAACATCCTCCTCCATTTCTGGTGCTGTTCCCCTGCTCTACTTCCTATTGGCCTTAAACTAAGCATCTTTCTTCAATAATGCCCTTTGACCATGATATTTCTGCCTTGGAACCAGCAAGACATGGACTGAGTTGCCTGAAACCATGAATCAAATTAAGCCTGTCCTTTAAAGGTATTGTGTCTCAGCAACTAGAAAGCTGACTCATACAACTAATACACAGATTCAACTGATTTTTACCAAAATAGCGCAACCTTTTTTTTAGACATGGACAGACTGATCCTAAAATTCATACAGAAATTCAAGATTCAGAAGAGCCAAAATCTTACAAAATAACAACAAAGTGGGAGGTTCACACTTCTTGATTTCAAAACTTATTAAAATGCTACAGTAATAAAAACAGTGTGGTACTACCATAAGGACAAATGCCACAGAATAAAACTGAGAGTCCAGAAATAAACCTATACATTGATGGTCAACTGATTTTCAATAGGGTTTTAAGATAATTCAACAGGAGAAAGACAGTATTTTCCACTCCATTCTACTTCCATATATCCTGTGTTGAGACTACAGGATACCCATATACAAAAGAATCAAGTTGGACTCAGTCACAATTTTATATTAAATATCATCAATATTATATCAAATATTAACTCCAAAGGAATTAAAGATGTAACAGAGCTAAAGTTATAAAACTGTTAGAAAACATATCAGTAAATGCTTCTGAATTTGGCAATGATTTCTCATATGTAACACCAGAAGGTTGAAAATAAAAGAAAAACAGAAAATTGGACTTTATCAGAAAAGCTTGAAAAAAAATCCTTAATTGGACTTCATCAAAATTAAACTCTTGTGCTTCAAAGAACACTGTCAAGAAAATGAAAAGTCAACTCACTAAACAGGAAAATATGTATGTAAATCACATATCTGACAAGTAAGAATAACCACTTAAAAATGGGCAAGGATGATAAGGGGTGGCACATGCCTGTAATTCTAGTATTGAAGGAGGCTGAGGCAGGGAGATCACAAGCTTGAGTCCCACCTGGAAAACTGACTGAGACCCTATTTCAAAATTAAAAAATACAATTCAGTGGTAGAATGCCCCTGGCTTTGATTGTATCACTAGGGGAAAAAAGCAAACAAACAAGGATCCAAGTAGGTATTTCTCTAAAGAAGATATAGAAATGGTCAGTAAACACATGAAAAGATACTCAATATCATTGTTACAGAAATGAAAATTTAAAAAAATCACAATGAAATATGACTTGACACTCACTACTATGGCCATAATCAAAAAATCAGATAATAAATGATGGCAAGGATATGGAGAAACTGCAAGTCTCATATACTGCTAGTAGAATGTAAAACGGTGGAGTCACTTTGGAAATTTGGCAGTTTACCAAAAGGTCAAACATGGCTGCTATATGACCCAGTAATTCTACTCCTAGGAGAAACAGAAACATATGCCCACATAAAAAATGGTACATAAATATTTGTAGTATCTTATAGTCTTAATAACCAAAAAGGAGAAACAATCCAAATGTGCACCAGCTGACAAATGGATAAACAAAATGTACTTTCCATACAATCAAATATTATTCAACAATAAAATAAGGCATCTTCACACCTATTACAATGGCTACTATCGAAAAACAGAAACTAAGGGGCTTGGGTGAACCTCAGTGGTACAATGCTTGCTTATCATGTATGAGGCCTTGTGTTCAATTCTTTGCACAAAAAAATAAAATAAAAAATAAAACTGGCAAGGAGTCGGAGAAATTGGAATCCTCACACACTGTTAGTGAGAATACAAAATAGTTCAGCTGCTAAGGATAACTTATGCCAGTTTCACGAAAACTTAAAAATGAAATTACAATCTTATCAGCAAATCACTTCTGGATATATATGCAAAAAATTGAAAGCAGAAATTCCAACAAGTATTTGTACATTACTGTTCCAATAGCATTAGTCACTATCACCAAAATGTGAAATCAACCCAAGTGTCTACTATTGAGGGATGAAAAGATAAAATATGAAAAATACATTCATGGAATGTTGTTAGACCTCTAAAAAGAAATTCTGTCATATATTATAACATGCATAAACTTAGCATCATGCCAAATGAAATAAGCCAGTTACAAGTAAACAAATTCCACTTATATGAGGTATCTACAACAATCAAATTAGGATACCTCAAGAGTTAAAAGTATAGAAAGATCCCTTTAAAACAACAAAAAAAAGTCACCAGGTGTGGCAGTGCAAGCCTATAATCCCAGCACTCGGGAGGCTGAGACAGGAGGATCACTGAGAGTTTGAAGCCAGCCTGGGCTACATAGTGAACTCAAGGCCAGCCTGAAATATACTGTAAGACCCTGTTTCAAAAGAAAAAAAATGAGAAATAGTTAAATTCAGAGACAAAAAGTAAAATAGTTGTTGCCAAAGGCTAAAGGAAGGCATATGGGATATTGGTATTTAATGGTTGTACTATTTAGTTTTGCAAGACAAAAAGACTTCTAAAGATCAGCTCTACAATATGAATGTGCATAACAATGAACACTATGCTTAAAAATGGTAAATTTTATGTTGTATATGTATTTGACCACAATTTTTTTAAAAACCTAGTACTTCATAAAGTAATAAAAATTATTTTTTAAAAAGTAATGATGCTGGGCAAGATGGCGCACACCTGTAATCCCAGCACTCAGGAGGCTGAGGCAGGAGGATCACTGTGAGTTCAAGGCCAGCCTGGGCTACAGCGCAAGACCCTGTCTCAAAAAAACAAATGAACAAAGCACAAAAGATGAAGGCTGCTGGAATACAATTCCAACACATTTCACACACAGCCCAAACTGTCCTCCCACTTCAAAAATATAGTCCTTTGTGGGGAAAATACTCTACACAACTTACTGCAAAGCAAACCCAAACTGGCACTTATAGTAATTACAAAATGTTCATTCACATATGAAGAGATGAACACATATTAGCAGACATTTAAAAGAAAACCTAACTACAAGGTTTTGAATGAGCACCATTCAACAAGATTACTTACCAGCACTAAAACAAAAGAACTCACCTACAGAGCTGTTCTTTTAAACACAATTTTGCAGAGCTCTCCATAGCTCAAAGTCCTCTCACATGTCTAGTCATTCTGTCATGCCGGCCTCAATATCTAATATCCGCAATCAATTCAAAACGTTTACCTTTCATAGTCACTTGGACTTTGAGGAAGTCAGAAGTTTCACAGTGAGAGATCCAATGAAGGTGAATAAGGACCCACTACAATGCTTTTCAAAGTCTGCCTTTCTATGATGGTATTCAGCAACGGGCACCATATTTTTTTTATCACACCTCATAAAGTTATCACAAGAGGACTTGTAGAAATGGTTCAGAAAGTGAAAGAATGATAAGTGTGTTTGAAGCCAGATAGAGTATTTTCAGATTAATGACAATGTGTCTTTTACTGTAATACATTTTTTAAATTTAAATATTCACCACATATTTCAGTCACCCCTTATAGTAATTCTTACTTTGGACACAAACATGAGTAGTGCCAACTAAATTAGAAACAGCTAACAATCATGGGGCAGGGGTATAGCTCAATGGCAGAGTATTTGCCTAGTACACATGAAGCCCTGGATTCCATTCCCAGCACAGCCAAAGAAAGTAAAAAAATAAAAATAAAGAAAATACAACAAATCATATGATCTCTCAAATTCCCAGAATTGTGAAAACATTACCACAATCTGCACTAATTCTGATTTTGAAATCTATTACACTGAGGCTCTGTTAGCTAATAAAATTACTGTTGAAATATTAATCAATTAATGATATGCAGAATTCAGTGAGAGTAAGCAAATATTATAGCTTTAGAAAAAATACTACTGGTTACCTTCCCCATCCACATCATTTTTTCTCTACCTTTAAGTATCAGTCAATTAACATTTCAGGACATGTTAGATTATGATGGCTATTAAACAACATATCAAGTAACAAATTAGTTTGAAAAAACAAATCTGAGACTTTTTCCACAGCTTACCACATACCTGATTTTTCATCTTGGACTTCAAATTCTGCACCAGCAGACCCCAAGAGTGATGCACCATGTTGTAACAATCTACATATATCAAATCTGTCAAAATTCAATCGATCTGTAGCAGAGGAATCTTCCATACAACTTTCTGAAGTAGGTTCTAGATAAGGTTTAGAAGTATTAATTTGACTATACAGCCAAAGTGTAAAAATAAAAGAAAATAGCGTATCATTATTTGCAGTGTGGGAGCAATATTTCAAAAAAAGTAAAAACAGAAGATGTAGAAAAATTACTATGGATTCATGTATTATCCTTTCTTCATTATTAACTCCCCTACCACAAGCATCAGAATATTAGTGGGTAACTGTTTTCATGTGTGAAAGCGTAAAGTTAGGTGAAGAAATGCATCTTCACGTCGAAATACATATAAATATCATGCACCTTCTACTGACTTTTTTGTTTGTTTGTTTGTTTGTTTTTTGAGACAAGGTCTTGCTATGTAGTTCAGGCTGGCCTTGAACTCACAGCAATCCCCCTCAGTCTTCTGAGTGCTGGGATTACAAGTGTGTACCACCACGCCTGGCTTTCCATTGACTGTTGAAGAGTTTAAAAATACCTACTAAGTTGCAAAACAATGAATAAAATGTATTCACGAATAAGGCCAACAAGCATCATCTTTCACTATACCTGAGATACATCTAGCGCACAAACCGACTACCCATTCAATAGAACTCATTTCTCATACCCTAAGCAAATGATAATCTCATGATAAATTGCTGCAATTATATATTCATGCATATTCTAAACAAACTGCAATCTCATAAATTGCTGAATTACATGTCCATTTGAGACCTAAAAATACCTATAAAAGGTCAGAGTTATACAGTAAGTGTTAAAATATATTGTAATTACTAGCATAGTAGTTTATTTGGCTGGCATTTGCATGTAATTTACCTGTAAACTGAAATATGATTGCTTAACTTAAAGAGAACTCATGAATATTTTAAGTTTTCTAGTAATGACAAGAAATCTCACTTATTATAAACTTTAATATGAGTGTAGCTAATTCAGTTTTTGTTTTTTTAACAAAGGAATCTGAGCTGTAGTGCCTCTCTATGCCAAAATAAGAAGGGATAATGAGCTGGAAAAGGCTCTTTTCTAAAACAAGTTGTAACTCTGCCTGGTTACACATGACAAAATAATAGGTACCTGCAAATAAAAGCAAAAAATTTAGGTAAGCTAAGACTCATGCTAAAAGTGATGCTATTCAAGTGACATGACAATGCATCTAGATGCACCATATTAAATTTTCACTAGGGGAACACTTATTCAATCTTATGGAATGAAATACTGATTCTATAATTGAAAATAAAGCCTAGTAGGATATTTAAGCTAAATTTGTAATTTTATCCTTTGATATCAATCGAACTATGTACTATGTAAGTGGTATGTGATTCTGTGTTGCCAGATTATAGAATCAAAAATAAATCCAATTAACATTTAAAAATTAAATAATTTTCACTTACAATGCAGACTTTTACAGATTTTCAAAGTGTTTGCTTTGCTTTGTTTTGGAGACCAAACCTATGGCACTGCACATTCCATGCAAATACTCTACCACTGAGCTACATCCACACCTACCATGCATGCACATGTATTTCCTTTCTTTGTCTCTGTCCAACTATCTGTCTCTTTACCTCCCTTCCTCCCTCACATTTGAGACAGATCCAAGGGATATTATACATCCCGTTCTTTTTATTTATTTTTTTTTGCGGCACCGGGGATTGAACTCACAACCTTGCGTTTGCCAGGCAGGTGCTTAGGCCGCTGAGCTAGATCCCCAGCCCTTGTGTTTTTTTTGAGACAGGGTCTCACTATGCTGTTCAGGCTGGCCTTGAGCTCACTTTGTAGCCCAGGCTGGTCTTGAACTGACAATGATCCGCCTGTCTCAGCCTCCTGAGTGCTGGGATTACAGGCGTGAGCCACCACACCCGGCATCTGTTCTTTTTATTTTGAGACAGTGTCTAAGTTGCCTAAGCTAGCCTGAACTTGAAATATATCTGCCCCCAGGTCCCAAGTAGGTGGGACTACAGGCATGCACTACATGCCTACCTACAATTTGTTTTTAAATGTCATACATGAGCCTAATGCAGTTGTGCATACCTGTAATCCCAGTATTCAGGAGGCTGAGACAGGAGGTTCACAAGCTCAAGGCAACTTAATGAGACCCTGTCTCAAAATAAAAAATAAAAAAGGAGCTGACTTGAAGCCAGGCATGGTGGCATATGCCTGTAATCCTGGAATTCAGGAGGCAGGAGGATCACCACAAGTTTGAGGCTAGGCTGGGCTACATAGTGAGTTCAAGACTACCCTGAGTTGCACTGCGAGACCCTGTCATGTGAGGACATATGAGGACACAGCTCAGTGTGAAGCCCTGGGATCAATTCCCAGTGTTTCTGAAAACAAATACAATTTTTTTAACCTCTACGCAACATCTAAAGAGCAAATAAAAAGTTCAGGATTTACTCCTTCAAATATCCATACTTTATTATGCCTAAATTTAGAAAATTATTCTAAATTTCTAAACTGTTTCCCAGCAACAACAAAAAATGGACTGTTTAAATATTTATGCTGTACGCATGTAATTTCCTTTTTTTTTTTTTTGCGGCACCGGGGATTGAACTCACGACCTCACGCTTGCCAGGCAGGCGCTTAGGCCACTGAGCTAGATCCCTGGCCCTGGTGTTTCTGAGACAGGGCCTCACTATGCCGTTCAGGCTGGCCTCGAGCTCACTCTGTAGCCCAGGCTGGTCTCAAACTCACAACAATCTGCCTGTCTCAGCCTCCCGAGTGCTGGGATTACAGGCGTGAGCCACCACGCCCGGCTGTAATTTCCTTTTTTGGAATGTAAATTCCTTTAGGGAAAGTAATCTCTGCAAATAAAAATATATTGCAGAATTAATTTTTAAAGATGTATAAAAACATTTTGTTTATCCAGTCATTTTTTAAAAAGTTTATAGAGGTGAAACACATTATTTCATATCATTTCCTGACAAAGTTGTACCTATAAGTATGAAAACCAAACCTTTAAATAAAAATTGAAATTATTAAAATATAAACTGTATGTTATAGTTAATTTCAAAGTTGGGTTTACGTCAAACTACTTTTTCCACTGAAAAGCACCTTGTTTGGTTCTTGGCACTGGATTCCATTCAGGCACATTTTTCACTATAGCTTCAACAGCTTGTCCTGCAGCAATCCGGGTATCCCAATTTGCACTCCTTAAATATATCAATACCTTAAAAAATTATAAAAAAAGTTATATATCAAAAAGCATTGTTTGTTCAAAGAAAAAGAACAGAGAAAAACAAATTTACTTCTTATTAGTTTATAATTTAGCAGTCTTCTAAATATATATAAAACACCTCAGAATTATTAAAAGCACATATAAGATTTTATCACTCACAAGAAATACCGCCACCATTTTTAAAAAGAAAATAAACTTTCAATTAAAGAATACCTGGGAGTATTTTCACAACATAGCTATTTAACATACTAATGCAAAACAAGTACATTATTAGTAACATGTTCATGACAAGGCCATAATTTGCATGCCTTGCTTCCAGGGTGGCTTGAACCACTGGTTGTACTACACCCATGACTGCACCATCAGGTCACTTTTTATTACAAAGACCGCCGACAAGCACGATTAGATCCATTTGTACCACCAGTCAAATGGGACAGTCATACATGTACCTCTGGTGGTTCAAGCCAGCAGGAGCGCGTTAAATCTCATTACTTAATGCAGAGTTGCATGTTACTCATGAATTATCAGAAAAAAGTCTTAAAAGTTACAAAAGCAGGGTTGCAGTTAGCTCAGTGATAAAGCTCTTGCCTAGCAGCCACATGGCCCTAGGTTCAATCCTCAGCACTTCAAACAGAAAGTTTTGAAAGTTACTAGAAAGAATAAAAACAGCAAAGTTCTAAGACACAGGATTAAATATACAAAAGTAACAGGGTCAAGCACAACTCTATTTAGCAGCTGGGCATGGTGGGACGTGCCTGTCATTCCAGCACTTAGGAGGCTGAGGCAAGAGGATCCACAAGTTCAATGTCAGCCTAGACTACAAAGCAAGACCGTTTCAAAAAACCAAAACACATAGGGCTGGGGATATAGCTCAGTGGCACAGTGCCTGTCTGGCAAGTGTGAGGTCTTGAGTTCAATTTCCAGTACCCAAAAAAAAAAAAAAAATTGTATTTCTAAATATTAACCTCAAATGAAATTAAGAAACAAGTCTATTTATGATAGCATCAAAAAGTAGAAAATATAAATTTAACAAAAACAAGTGTTAAGACGTGACTTTTACAACAAAAACTACAAAACGTTAAAACACTGTTGAAAGAAATTAAAAATCTAAACAAAGATACTCCCTGTTCATGGATCGACAGGCTTAATATTTTAAAGATAGTAATATCCCCTACACTAACAGATTGAACACAATTCATATTAAAATTCCAACTGTTGGCCAGGCATGATGGACGCTAGCACTCGGGAGGCTGAGGCAGTAGGATTGCCACGAGTTACAGGCTAGCCTGGGATAGCTGAGTACAACATCAGCCTGAATGACATACCAAGACCCTGTCTCCAAAAAAAAAATCCCAGCTAGCTTTTTGGCACAAATGGACAAGCTGATCCTGTAATTCACATGGAAATGGAAAGGACCCAGAATCATCAAAATAAACTTGAAAAACAATAAATAAAGCTGGTTGATGGACACTTTTTTTTTTTTTTTTTTATTTCAACGCTTACTACAAAGCAAGACTGTGCTACTGGCAAAATGACAGGTATACAGACCAGTGAAATAGAATTACAAATCCAGAAATAACCTTTGTGTCCATGGTCAACTGATTTTTAACAAGAATGCCAGGATAACTCAGAAAGAAAATAATATTTTCTTCAATAAATGCTGCTGGGAAATCTGGATAACCACATAAAAATGTTAGCCAAGCATGGTGATGTATGCCTGCAATCCTAGCTCTGGAGTGGCTGAGGCAGTGCAAAGGCAGTTTCAGGCTACATACCGAGGTCCGGACCAGTATGAATTACTTCAATACCCTATTCTCAAAACAAAATACACACAGACACACTAATGTTAAATGCCTACCTCACTCCATTCACAAAATTACCTCATAATTAGACCAAAGACTAAAACTAAGAATTAAAACTATTCAACTCTTAGAAGAAAACATGGGTAAATGTTCATGACTTCGGGTCAGGCAATGATTTCTTAAACACGACACCAAGAACACAAATGATTTTTGAAAAAAGAGCTATAAATGACTTAATCAACATTAAAAACTTGTCTTTCACAGGACACCATCAATACATACAAAAAGACAACCCCCAAAACAGAAAAAAAAATATGTATGTCATATATCTCATAGTAATGTTGAATCCAGAACACATAAGGGCCTCTTATAACATATTGTAAAAAAGAATAAATAACCCAACTAAAAAAATAAACAAAAGTTCCCATATGTTTGCTAGGATTGGGTATTATCATCCAATGTTTGGAATTTTTCTATTTTTGATAAGCATAAAATAATACTTTTTGATCTGTATTTCTTTTGATCTGTATTTCTTTAATTACAAAAGAGGTTGGGAAAACCAAAACAGGCAGTGGATGTAGCTCAGCAAGAGGACAAGACCAGCACACAGGAGGCTCTAGGTTCCATCTATGGCACAGTGCCCCCCGCCACAAGAGACCAAGTTTGGCATTAAATTTAAATTGTACATTAACAGATTTTTTTCTGTAAACTACCCATTCATAACCATTGTTCACTCCACCACTGAACTCCTTATCTTTTTCTAACTGAGCAATTTTATAGAACAGTGATTTTATGTCAATTTGCTATTTTAATACATTTCTGTTTATGTCTGACTATAAGCCACCTTTTTTTTTTTTTTTTGTGGCACCAGGGATTGAACTCACGACCTTGCGCTTGCCAGGCAGGCGCTTAGACTGCTGAGCTAGATCCCCAGCCCTGGTGTTTTTGAGACAGGGTCTCACTATGCCGTTCAGGCTGGCCTTGAGCTCACTTTGTAGCCCAGGCTGGTCTCCAACTCACAACGATCCGCCAGTCTCAGTCTCCCGACTGCTGGGATTAAAGGCGTGAGCCACCACGCCCAGCTGAGCCACCTTTTTCTATTAGAAAATCAGACTTATTTGGCCAGGGGTATAGCTCAGTGGTAGTATGTTTACCTAACATGGGTGAAGCCCTGAGTTTCATCCTCAGCGTGTCACACATATGCACATACACAGAGGGGAAGAGGAAAGAGGGAAAAATATTTGATGATCAAAATCTCTGAATAGGTTATTTCCAAAGAATATATAGGAATATCTAATCAACACATGAAAAGATGCCTAAAATTGTTACTAGTCATCAGACAAATTCAAATCCAAACCACTTCATACCTACTACATTGGCTTCAGTCAAAAAGTCAGGTAATAGTAAGAGATGTTGGCAAGGATGTGGAGAAAATGGTGGAACCACTTTGGAAAACAGTCTGGCAGTTTCCCATAAAGTTAAACAGTTTCTATGTAGTATGGCCATTCTACTCACAGGTATATATACCCAAGAAAATAAAAACACACTGCTATGGTTTGAAAAGTCTTCACTAAAACTCATGTTGAAATTCAGTCTCTTTTGTGGGGTATTAAAGTGGTGGGACCAGGTGACTTCATGAAGTAATTAAGTCATGAGGTCTCTCACGGATTAATGAATTATATGGAAAGTGTGTCTGTCATGAAAGTCAGTTTAGCTCTGTCTCTTTATAGGCCCCTCTTGCCATGTGATGCCTTGCAACACCTGGGGACTCTGGAGAAGGCAGCAAGAAAGTCTCTACCAACTGTGGTCAACTAATCTTGAGATTCCAAATCTCCAGAACTGTGAGCTAAATAAACCTCTATTCTTTATAAATTACTCAATTTCTGACATTTACTTATAGCAACAGAAAACAGACTAAGTCCCATACCTTCTCACAAAAAAATTTGTACATAAATTTTCATAGCAGTATTTTTCACAATCGTCAAAAAGTAGAAACAACCCAAATTTCTACCAACTGATGAACAGATGTGATATACTGTTTATGTATCATATATCCATACAATGGTAAAATGATACCATGCAAAATAGGAATACATTTTAAGTGAAAGAAACCAGCCACGAGATGTTATGCATTGATTTGTTTTATATAAAATGTTCAGAAAAGGCACATCTACATACATAGTTTAATGACTGCCTAAACCTGGGTATGGGAGAGTGAGTATGTAGAGCAGGCTATGCCCTGCTATAAGTTATTTTATGCCGTATAAAAAGCTTTCTGGCTGTGTCTTGCCCTGAGCAACTCCATTTTATAAAACTGCAATTTGTTCCATTTTGAGTACAAATGCTGAGGCAGAATGACTTCGTAACTTGTCTGAATAAAGACATAACCACCAGATATTGAACACACGAAACTCATCAAACAACCCCCAATTGCACAGCACAGTCGTAAGGCATAAACTGTTAATCATGCTAATAAAAATTACCACCTGTAAACTTAATCAAATTAAGTCAAGGGCACATGGATATCCACATGACATCTCAGTTATGTCAGAGAAAACCAAGCCCATAAGCTTGTTTGCCAGCTGGGCCTCTATCAGCCCCGAATATGGGCCCTGACTGTCAGGGTGACAAGGTTCACTTGCCTGCCTAAAAACCACGTCTGAGAAAAGTCCATGAAAATGGAAAAATGAGCTTATTTACAATTCAGCCAAACTGGGGAAGGCAGCTGGTCTGATCCCTGACCCCTACCTCCCAACACATAGAAGCACTCCAACTTATAAAAGGGATAAAACAAAAGCCAAGAAATTTCCATATGTTGGATCTAGCCAAATGTTGGCCCAAAGGGCTGGAAGTATTAAATCATTCTAAATGTCAGGCCTGGGGGGTGGTACCAGTTTGCACTCAGCATGAGGAAGCTTGGAGAAGTAGCCTCTCTCTAAAACAAAAACAAAAAATAATAATTTTTAAAGGATTTTTTACCTTCTAAGTTACAAGCTATTATTAAACATGCCAAAGAAAGACGGAACCTTCTTTCTCACCTGGATCATGTAAAAAAAGTAGTACCCAACACTGGAGTATGGAGGTAACATATACCGACCAGCTGGTCAGTAGGTCCTGAGGTTAACAGGTAACAATTTCCAGTTTTCTGTCCCTTGGGTTCAGCTCAGCTCAATCTTCCTGCCTGCCTGACTGGTGCACACTGAACTGCCTGCAGTCCGGTTTAAACCAACTCAGCACTCTCTGCCAGGCCTGTAATCTTATCTGGCCACCTGAAATAGCTTTCCACATCTATTGTGGGCTCTATGCCTTTGCTTTCAGTCCTGTCTTTCTGAATCTTGTTAACTCTTTCTTAGTAGTTCTATAATCTATATATTATGTGAAGTACAATGTGTGACTTGAGTGTTATAGATATTAATAATTAAAATTGGAATAAAAGCTGGATGTGATGGTACACACCTCTAATCCTAGCACTTTGAAGGCTGAGGCAGAAGGAATGGCAGGAGTTCAAGGCCAGCCTGGGCTACATAGTGAGTTCAAGACCAGTCTGAACTATATAGCAAGATCCTGTCTCAAAAGAAAAAAAAAAAGGAATTAAAAACCTGAGATTGACTGGCTGACTGCCTATTGAGTGAAATCTTGAGTGTTCAATCAGATAAAGCTAACAAAATTGATGTAGTGAATAAATTCATGGTTAGTCCATAAATTCTGACATTGTATGAGGACACAAATGTGTCAGACAACGCTGATGGCATAGTTCACAACACAGAGTAATGGAAAACGACTGCTAATAGTTATGAGGTTTCTTTTTATAAGATAAGAGCTTTAAATTTTGATTGTGGTGACAGCTGTTGCACACATGTTAATATACCAAAAACCACCTAATTGTACACTTCTGGTAGGTAAATTGTATTTCAATAAACCTTCCTAATGCACAAGACCAAAATACAACAGGAAAATACTAGAGTCAGAAAAAAGAAGAAAGAGGGTGTTAAAGATAAACTGCTTCTTTCTGAACAATCTGAAGGCAATCAATGTGCTGCAGTCTGACACGAAATTTCACCTCAAAGCTAGAAACCTTTTCTCAGTTCTAGAAAGACTACTCCTGCTCTGTTTCTGTTTCATTCTTTCCATCCTCCATTTCTTCCACTCTTTCAGTCCTCCATTTCTTTCTTAGGGTAAGGAGAAAAAAATGCATATATCTTTCCATCTCCCACCTAACAAATGATTATAATACTGCCTGATATGTATCCTTCTTTACTCTGAGAATGTGGAGGCTGTAGGTATCTAATCACTGCCTACCTTCCACCACTCCAACCTCCCTGCACCCCAAAGCACTCTCGCTTCACACTGCACACCAGGGAATTAAACCCACGGTATTTGTCAATACTACCATATAGTTACACTTCAACAAGTCCACAGAGTTCGGTAAAAATATAGCCATTGCTTAGTGAAAGCCATGGATTAGGATTGAAAACACTGATCCACCAAAGCAAAAAGTTTCTACTTTCAAGCAGCTAATAACTAATAATGTAACAGGGTAACTAGCTTCTCATATTTTAATCGTTGCCCTTGAGTTCACATTCATTTGAAAACTACCAACTACAATATAATTATTGGCCATAAGAACAAGTTAGGCTACCAGCAAACTAGATTAACAACTTTGTTTATTACCAAATTGGGTCAGATTCATATTTGTGACAGAAGCAAAAGTTCTGCATTGTCAAATCCCTTAAATGATTACACTTGATTTTAAAAAATACTATAAATCAGCAAAATTTTAAAGATATTGGAGAATTATTAAGATACTCAATTGAATTTGGAGATCACAAATGGTTACTTAAGATGATTTAACTTTTGTTTTTCCTATTTATGGATAATTCTCTACAAGACCATTTTGCACTAAGAAAAAAGGAGTTCTTACTTTAGATAACAGATTATTTAATTCATGAGGATGAAGCTTCACCACTTCTCCAAGTTGCTGAGCGGCAGCTTTTCTTGTAACTGGAGTAGTGCCAGTATCCAGTAAGATAAAAAGACGATCAAGCCTAAAATAACAAAAATATAATGGTTAATCTGAAATGTGTATCCTCGTAAGGGAAAGGGAGTCAGTATTTGAGTCCGTAAAATGTACTGAGCACCTAAGAACAAAGGCCTATGCTAGGAGTGCAAGTAGATACCTAACTTCTGCTCTCAAGGAAGAAGCAGAACAGGATCACAGCAATAAGAAAAAGGAGAGGATATTTTGGGATGGGCTCACTTAAGAAAAGTGGGAGATACAGCTATAGAAACAGTTGGAGTCCTACAGTGGAGACTTTTGAAGGTACAGAGCAAAAGCAAGTCCAGAGCAAGTCTTGGGTCAAGAAAGTAACAGAACTGGAGCTATGCTTTAGGAAAATTACTCTGGTGGTGCCAGTATGAAGCCTAAAGTTAAATACAAGGAATCTTTAGAGAATTACATGCTGAAAGTACAGACCTGAATATCCTGGCAAGAACAGAAAGAAGTTGGCAGAAATTATGCAGAAGCAAAACACATAGGCCACAATAATTATGTGGAAGGGGGTTGAAAGAGCTCTGAAATTTTGAATCTTAAATAATGAAGCTATCAGTCAGGTATGGTGGAACACATCTGTAATCCCAGCACTTTGTGAGGCTGAGGCAGGAGGACAAAAAGTTCAAGCTTAGCCTGGGCAACTCAGTGACTTAGTGAGACACTATGTCAAAATAAAAATTTTAAAAGAGCTGGGGATTTAGCTGAAAGGCATGGGTTCAGTTTCAGTACCATATACAACAAAGATGATGTCATTAAAATAAATGGGAAGAAGTAGTAGAGGAAACATGGGAAAATATGACAAGCTCAAGCACACTAGTGAACTTGTAGCAAGGAAAGTATAGCTCAGACACCAAAAGGATAGTTGGAATAAAGATTTAGAGTTCAAGAGAAAGTTGGGACTAGGTGTGGAAATATGAGTCATTTGTACACAGGTAATGGATATGGTAATAAATGCTATCTCTGAGATTACAAAATCATATAGCACAATTTCTAGAGCTACAATGAATGTCTCAGTTCAAATCCAGTTTTACTATCAGTTATAAACAAGGTTTGGGATAAAATCACAATGTCTTATACCTGGAGTAAGGGCATGGCATAGTAGAAAACTCACTCTTCCTGGAATACAGATAAATCCTAAGGTTTTAGGCAAGTCACAAGCAACTACTATCACCTGTTAACATAACATACAGGTCTAGTGCTCCCACCATTCATGGGGGCAGGGGGTAGCACTTAAAGTAGATGCCACAGGTAATCAAAGGAAGGAGGCTTCATATCTGAAATAAATGCGTATGCTGAACAAGATGGAGGATGACAAGGAACAAAGTTATAAGGACTACTATGTTCACCTGAGGGGATATCTGGTGAACATGTCCTCGATTTTATCTAATGAGGAAGAGGAAGCAAGCAAAGTCTCAAAGCTAACTCTAAGCATTAAGCATTCATAAACTGAAAGAAGGTTCCTATTACTTCTGGGATTGTCTTTATCTCACAAAGAATTAAAGTAACAAAGCAAAGTTATGAAAGCTTTTTATTACAAAAATAAGCTTGTAAGAGGGCAAATGAAAGTTTTTGGTGGAAGAAAGAGGCAAACGGTAGAAACACAGCATTTTTTAAAAATCAGTCACAAGCACAAAATCATTATAAACACTAAGACCGAGAGTCAGACATGCCGGGACCGGGAGGAGCCGATCAAGGATCCAACTAGCCAGCCTTTCTGGTAAGCCACGCAGATTGTGCAGAACCCAGGAAGACAAGGAAAAGCCAGAAACTCCCGAGAATCAGCCATGCTGGGACTGGGAAAAGCTGATCAAGGATCCAATTAGGCAGCCTTTCTGACAAGCTGCGCAGACCGTGTGGGACCCAGGAAGAGGAAAAAGTGTCTCCTGTAAGTCTACCAGCATGCAGACTGAAAATCACCAAACCCTCTCACCCCATAAGCCACCAGCTGGTTTGGAGGTCAACCTGAGCTAATAGCAATTGAGGTACAAAAAGCACCTGAAGGATTGTATTGTTAGGTTGGATTTACAGGCATGGGGTTGACAGTCTGAGCATGTACAGGAAGGATAATGGTATGCAATATGGTAAATATAGAGTTTTTTTTTAGTCTTGTTTTTAAAGTCTAATAACGTTCTGTTTTGTTTTATTCTTATTAATTTTTTTCTTTACTCAATATTCTATTTTGATTGGTTTTATTCTGTTTTGTTTTGGTCTGATTTTGCTGTAACTGATGGAATGGAAAACTACTGTGAAGATAACAAGATACATTATAGTAGCCATTGTTGTTTTCCCATTACCCTGCTTTGATATTCTGTACCAATTTCACTGCTGTGTTTTGACCGGATTTATTCTGTTTTGTTTTGTTGGATTTTACTATCTTTAAAATAAAAATAATAATAATAATAATCCTATATAAACACTAAGATATATAACTAAAATAGTTCCATTATAGAGTACTGACTAGTTTGTGGGAGGCCTTGGATTGGATCCCCACCTGACAAAAAAAGAAAGAAATAAGCCGGGCGTGGTGGCTCACGCCTGTAATCCCAGCACTTGGGAGGCTGAGACAGGCGGATCGTTGTGAGTTCGAGACCAGCCTGGGCTACGAAGTGAGCTCAAGGCCAGTCTGAACGGCACAGTGAGACCCTGTCTCAAAAAAAA